>CALNHX010006045.1:0-96373 GCA_940337035.1 Agriotes lineatus | reverse complement strand
CAATAAATTTCAATTAGTTGGACGGATTTCCGTGGCTCTGTTTATTATTACCAGCTAACACGCCTACGAAATTACAGCTGGCAGTAAAAGTTCCACACTATGAAATGCGTAACACATCTCTACATTTGCTTGATTTTTTCAAGCTGGAGTAGCAACAGCTTCGTGTCTTCAGAACATGAACACTGGGGCGTTCAATCATATCCTGTCACTTCAGGGATTTATAACGATTCGGCTAAGGAATGCAAATGTGACGAAGAACATACTTGTGTGAGGAAGTGTTGTGAAAAAGGTTACGTACTAACCCTGGACGAAATATGCGTTTTCAACGATTCCCTTGAACTGCGAGTGCCTGTGTTTAAATTCGGTAATGTTGTGAGCGATAAGGATCCGCACAACTCTGTCCTCGTCGCAGGATGGATGCCCTGTGCTCTTGACGATGGCAAATTTTTGACTGTGCAAAGCTACGGATTCTTCTACCTCCAGGAAAACTGCCAATTATGGGCGGACGGCGGAATGAACAGGCAATTTGATTACAATCGCTATTGTTTTGATTTTGACGACAGTTTGGAACTTGCGGTGCATGTCTGTTTGCGTAGAGATGAAATGGACAGTTACTTCACCTTGCATCATATATCTTTCATAGGCAGGTATCACGATATAAGATATACTAGTATGCTGGGATTGCTGGGCATATTTAAAACAAACTCATATAGTACTTACAGTAAAACTGTCGGAAAAAAACCCGTCACCTTAAATTAATTGCCGCGCCTATTCCTCTTGCCCAGTGGTTTAGGGTCATTAGACAAGTGTAAAACCAAAAAGGCGTTACCTCCTCCCCCCCTGCCCAACAGCCGCCATCTTGAAAACAATAAAATTTGGTTTTTCTCGCGGTCCATTGGTCGCACAGAATAAGTTATTGAACAAAAAATGTTGGAAATAAAATTCTACACGTTTTTGATCCTTACCGCGATACCGAGAAGTTGGTATTTCAAACGGTAGAGGGCGACAAAGTTACCAAAAATCGGTTTCCGCCAGTCTAGCTCTGTGGAGGTGTTTTTTTCTGAAAATTGCAAATGTGAAAGTTGTAGTGCTTGAAAAAATATGAACGAATCTCTTTTAATAATGTAATTGATTTAAATAGTCTCCGAGTGACAGCCCTTCAAAGTTCGCGCAGCGTGGAGAAATAGAGAGGAGTAAATTATATATATCCCGCACTTATTACAACTAACGAGATGCCATGTCTGCCATTTGGTTAACATGAAGAAAACCATTATGGTTCGTACTATTATGAATTTTTAATCAGAATACAATCACAAAACAGCACTCGCAATCGTACTCACGGATTTTTTCCAAGAATTATTCACACTGCGTTTATAACAAATTGTGCGCTCTTTTTTCAATAAAAGTTCAAGCAACACTTCTATCATGGTCGATAATGACTCGGTTGTGTCCGAGGCTCCGAACCAAGACGAAGGAACAGCTCCAAAAAAAAGAAGACGTGTTTGAGTAAACTACAATATATCTTAGGGTTTATGCAAACAGAAATTACTTTCAATATACGAGCCCAGAATCACATCATTTGGCCCAGTTAAGATTTTTCAGGTATCTTTATTTTGTACCCACAAAAGAAAATCTTTTTGGTCAATATTTTTACATCATAATTGTAGACGTTTTTAGCAATATTATAACAGCTTTAGCAATAACAAGTTACAAAAAATAGTCGGGAAACACTAACTTTAAAATAAATTACTGATTCATTTCATTTGGCCCAAACGATCAAAATATAATTTCGTTAACCGTAGCATGTTTTAGTTAAAGTGAAACAAGCTGTTTGTTGTTTAATAATATATAGACAGTCGGATGTCTGTATTATTTTTGAAAAAATGGCATGTGGTAAAGCTATTGTCAATTTGTTGAATTTTGGTCATTTCTGTGGCAAAATTTACAAAAAATTGCAATTATCGTATTATATAATAGATATTACATAAGCAAATTTAAGAGCTTTACGGATCTAAGCCAAATGATATTATTCTGAGCTCGTATATTCCTTTCCCATAATTTTCATTTTTTACCTATTCCAATTTCTCGGTATCGCGGCAATGACCAAAACTGTGTAGAATTTCTGTAGGTTCTGCAAACCTATTCACATTGAAACTACTTGAGTGACGTGACGATTTTATCTCGCAAAAGAGAAATGGTTACTTCGCTTCGCCGGAATATATCGTACATTCCCCACGCTGCGCGGACTTTGAAGGGCTGTCACTCGGAGACTATTTAAATCAATCACATTATTAAAAGACATTCGTGTATATTTCTTCAAGCACTGCAACTTTCACATTTGTAATTTTCGGAAAAAAACACCCCCACAGAGCTAGAATGGCGGAAACCGATTTTTGGTAACTTTGTCGCCTTCTACCGTTTGAAATACCAATAATAATAATCTAATAATAATCGATATCGCGACAGGGATCTAAAATGTGTAGAATTTTATTTCCAACATTTTTTGTTCAATAACTTTTTCTGATGGTGGCTGTTTGGCAGGGAGGGGGGTAACGCCTTTTTGGTTTTACACTTGTCTAATGACCCTAAACCACTGGGAAAAACGAATAGCCGCGGCCAATTTTTTTAAGGTAAAACGACAATTTTACTGTACTAATAAGCTAGACACCCTCTACAAGCTATTATAACATATTGTTAAGGCAAATTTAATGGGAGAGTTTGGTGTTTCGTGCTTGGATTTTATCACAAACTGAGGCTTATCAATTAGAGTATTTTTTTAAAACCATCAAATCGAAGCCTGCAATCATAATAGCGGAAAACACACGCGCCCTGCGTTTTCAGTAAGGAGAAAACGACGTATCTTTTGCCGATGCCGATTTACGTTGTCCCGTATCGTGATGCGATATCATATGAATACAAATCGATCTTCGGAGCATATCGGTTAGTACAGGCGTTTTTGTAGTGCTTTAAACCCTTGAAGTGCTTCCTCGCTTACAAAATACCACTGGACCCCAAGTATCGACTCAGATCGCACCAAATCACGCATCACCCTGAAATCATTTGCCTACCTAAGTGTATTCCTGATGCCTAGCCTTCTTCCCGGTTTCTGCCAAGCCAGGGTTCTGAACATACCCATCCAACGAGGTCATTGTTTCAAGCTGGGTCCTCCATACTTTCAGAATTTGGTATCGTTAAAATTACTGTTCCTGTCTGTGTAATTCATGCAGATATATCATGCGTCAGCGTAGATACAATACTTACAAGGCTTTTGTTTAGTAATTGGCATGTATGCTATTTAAAAAGGTGGTATTGGTAACTGTTTGCCTAACGAACTGAAGGTTTAAATTTTCCCCTTCTGGAACGCCTAAAGGTCATTTATATGCATCTGCTGTATTGTGGCCAGTCTATAACAATTACTTTCCCTTAGAATGTACTACCGGGAAGTCACTTTTTAGGGAATTCCTCCGTAGTACTAGTTTGAGTAAGCAGTGGAGGTGACCAAAAAAAACCCAGTAACTCCAACGGCCTTTACAGCGACTCCCCGATCTAGCTTTGGCAACAGTTGGTTCTTAACGCTTAAAAATTCCTCAAAAAGGAGCGATCCATGCGATGCAACCAAGAAACACTTGATACATCTCTGCCTATTTGTCGTTAACAGTCACAACCTGCAAATTTAAAGTAAGACCCTCCCACTTTCCACTGTAGTTCATCACGTACACCTTATTAGTCTGTTACATGCCATAAATGGGTAACAAACTTGTAACAAACTAACAAGCTATGAGACACCACTCCGCTTTGCTTTGCTGTCCGGGCTATTTATGTCTGTTCATTGCATGACACGCCGCATCTACACATACAACCCTTTTAAGAAAAGAGATTCCTCCACTGTGGTTGCACTTACTGCCGCACTTATTCCCATACTTCATCACCATCAAATTGTCCCAAAGGACATAGCAAGCACATTTTTAAAGTTAAAACCGTTTATGTGTGAAACACATTAAAATCATTCAAACCCGCTTCAACATTCATATCAGGCGCATGAACACTTGCTTCTTCTCGCCTTTCTCCTTCCGATAGTTAGACGAGTTTCGCCTTTGATGTGGTTAACACGTTGAGTTACCGTGCCCTTTTTTATTTTTCCTCTTGATGAAGCCCCTTACGAAAGTGGGCGAAACGTTGAGTTCTTCGATCTCAATCATGACACAGTCCAATCCCGAAAGTCGTTTGTTACTTAATGACAATGGCCGTGAAAGCCTCCGAAATCATCTGATATATTTCCTGTGGAAATTGCTGCCCAGGCGAACGCCGAGGCAAAGCAACCACAAGAAAACTTAACTTGCATCTGAGTACGTTATCATATACCTATTCTAAATCTATAAAGGCCATCTGTGTGTCTCGCCATAGCCCGGTGAACAGAATTGCCTGGAGGTTGAACAGGTTTCTGTTACTTGCGCTGATTCATTCTCTTTAATTTTGAGCACACGGTTGACATTGCAAGCCGTGTTTTAAGACAAAGTAGTCATGCCACCCAGAGGGACGTTATAATTTGGTATCTACCCGAAGTGCAGCCTCACACTTCAAATTTTTAGGCTTGGAAAGGTAGTACCTCGATGTTAATGAATCAAACACTTAATGCCGATTGTTTTTATGTTAAAAGTCGATTGCATTATAACTAAGCGAATTACGATGCAAAAACGGTGGGCCACTCGAATTTTTGAAAAAAAGTGAGCGATAAAACCCCAGCCATTCCAACAGAATTGATATTGACCGTTATCCCTTTACAAATTATTTTATTTTAGTATTACTCATGTAATCAAAAAGTTTGGCCGGATTAGAATATTTTTCGAAAAAAAAATTATGAAAATGAAAAATGTGTTTTTCAAATTTCTTAAAAAAGTACCTTATTTTCAAAATAACTAAAACTAAAAAAACGTACAAAATAATATAGTACACAAATGTGGGTTTTTTCTTAATGAAAATTTTTAATCTTTTTTATTTTTGTGGGATAAGAAATAACGAAGATATAAATGTTAGAAGTTTGCATTATAGTGCGCCGACCACCCCTCCCAAGCCCTTCAACCCTTTACTTTTTGAATATGCAGGGTTTGGGCATGTTGAAATGTATATGATCTTGTAACCCTTGAAATTACTTGTAAAATGGTTTTTGAATGGACGTTGTAGCTTCAAAATTAAGGGAGTTATGGTAAAAAATCCAATCGCATTTTTTCGGAGTATAAATTTTTTTTCCATTCCACATAATTTTGGAGCTTTATAGATGATCATATGTGCTTGTATATACATACATAATATACAAACATGAGTATATATTGAGATGGTTTGATAAGCTCCACTTAATTGATTGGTTTTTAGCAATTATAATTACAGATTTGGACTGGGTAAAATAAGAGTGTTTGTATTTTTAATTTTATTTACTTTACTCAAAATAAAATAGTATTATGCTCTCTTTTGTATTTCATTCATCTGCACTTTTTCTCATAACGCTAGCTCGGTAGAACAAATTGACTCTATACAAAGGAGTGAGTTCCTGATAATTTGTAAATTTTTACCTTAATATGGTACCCCACTGTGCGCCCAAATTATTTCCAAATACGCAGTCGCAAATGTATACGCTGCTGTCAAATTACACAGAGTAGTTTGAATCTGGCAGTAAGCGTTGTTGACTTTAAAATTCAAATTTATGAACGTTTGAACAGGTAGTTATTTAAATTGTAGTGCTTTGGCGGTTATCAATTCTTATTTGTTTCAGGAATTAATTTGTCTTATGACGTCAGAATAACACCGCTCGAATTTTGTAATTGTTAATCTTCACCTAACTTCACAACAGGACTCTAGTTAATAATTGGAAAAGCTCTTTCGCTGGAGGCTTGAATAAGCTTGATTCTTGTTCAGAACGGTATTGTCTCGCTTACACACAAATTTCCGGATCCTCACACTGATATTTAACTTTTTACAGTACCTTAAAAGTTTGAGGTGTGTTCGTTCCGTGATCGGCAAAGGGGGCCCAGCTAAGATCTTCTTCTGGAACGGCCTCCCCCGATGATATTCCCAAATATAAGTGAAGGAAATATTTAAATTTTTAAATTAATATTTATATGCACCATTAACATTATCCAATAAGTTTTTAATACTAAACGATGCGGAAAATTATTCTCTTTAATTTAACACCACTACCATTTTTTCACATAAAAATTGTAATCAGGAATATGCATAACCGTGATAAGCCATGTAAATTGCCTATGTTCAAAGGTATGACCAACTACCCGGTATATATTGACATGTATTTTAACAAATCATTACATTATTACAATAAAATAGGTAATTTAAGATATTTGAAATAGGTACTTTTATAAATAAATCGTTTGTCATAATTTAATTTTCATGATATGAATATTCCTAAAATAAAAAAAAAATGTGGTGTGATACACTCACACAACTTCCTTTTACAGTGATCTTATAATTAGTCAAAAATTTCATTTTTAATTTTTAACCATTTGTTAAAAATTTTCAAAAATTACAAATTCTACAAAAACGGTACAAAATCGAGTGTTAGTTGAAGAGACAAATTTGCTCTAGAATTTGAAGGTGAATTCAAAAATGTAATAATATACCGGGTGTTTTATTTAAAATAGGAGCTAATAAAAAAAATAGAAAAAAAACAAAAGAAACCCACTTTAGAAGTATTCAACTGGAAAATCACCTATCTCACATCAATACACATTAAAAATGTAAGAAAAATGTAAAATTTAAAAAAAATCGTTAGAGCCGTTTTTGAAAAAATCGAAAAAAACTGAAAAATCACAAGAGTAAACACCTACTTCCGGTTATGCGATTTTCTTCAAAAGCTTGCTGTCTCATCTACATAGTACACAAAACTTATATATGAAGTTTCAATGCCATACCTCTTTTCGTTTTTGAGATATTCTGTTCACAGACACACACACAGACAGACAGACACACACACAGACAGACCAATGAAAAAAAATATGTTTTTTGGGATCAGGGGACTCTAAAACGTGAAGATCTGTTGAAAACTCAATTTCGAATTTTTGGGGTGAATCCAATACTTCCTTTATAGTAGTAAAAGGAAGTAAAAATAGAGAGAAATTATTTAAGGTTTAGAAACATTTTGCGATTTAGAATTCAGTAAAGGTCATCAACATGTAGATTCGAGAGACGCGAGAATTAAACAGGACAAAAAATATTTTCGTTTTTTTTTTTAAATAATTTAAGTGTTGAAAATCTTGAATACGTCGTAAATCATGTTTGAGAACACGAATGAAGCTTTATTCTACATAATTAAATAAGATGTGAATCCATTAAATGCTTAAACCTGCATTTTTTCTATTTTTTGCATGAAGGGGTAGTTTCACCCCTTAAAAACAAACAGCGCAAGTCGGACATATGTCACTTTTGAAGTTTTTGCACATACATCTTAAACTTTTTCCCAATCTTCTTTAAGAAGGTCTTTACGTTTCCTGGCCCTATTGTCGTCTTCTATTATTTTGCTATCAACGTCTCCGTTTTCTATTATCTTTCCCCGTTTACATATTCATATTTATTTACTTACGTAATTACTTAATCGTATCTTTTTGTATCTTTCCGTGTTAAAGTTAGAATTCCATCTCGTTTTGAGCTGCAACCCGCGTTCTCCCCATTGTCCTTCTCTGGCATTACAACCTGTTTACCACGAAGAGCTACGAGGACCCGTATGACATTACCCTCAATGAATTCTACCGGAGCGTGACGTTACGGCAAAGGGAGATACTGCTGTTGTCCCAACGGCAAGTCACGCGCCGATTTAGGTCAATACACATGCACACTATTTAATATCTTCAAATGGGCAGTAGTATCTTCACAAATGCCGATTTATTTGCTCCCCCCCCCCCCTTTCAAACTTGCTCTCGGACCGACAAAACGAAGAAGTCGGTTAACGGCAATTGATTATGATACGATGCCGATACGAAAGTGAAGTCGAGATGAAACCAGTGGCGGAGATGATATAGTGCGTTGCTTGTATTATCCGATTTGAATTAAATTTGAAGTTCTGCGGTATATCAATGGAACGTGAGCAGAAGCAGAATTTTTAGTAATACAGCGCTTGGGAAAACTTGTATCTATCCGACAACAAAAGCCGATAAACACTCCCACCCGGCGAACTATATCGCACTCTCACAACGAAAGAAGCTGAGAACCGCGTTTTCACTCAACGGTAGTAGTTTGGCTTCTCACAACAAGGAGCGTGGCCCTTCGCGACCAGGTGTTTAATGCAAAATTAACACTCTTCTCACAGGTTCTCCTCGGTAGGGCTGGGCGATATTGATATTCTGATATCGATTATAGATAACTGAAAAATATCTATACATATCAATATAACGAAATATCGATACATATCGAAATATCGATATACAATGAAATTTCTCAATAGCGGACATCGCAGTGCCACGATTTTTGTTCGCTTAATGGAGGTGTCTTCTTAATAGAAATGCTTTACCTAATTTTCAAATTTTGTTTTGTTTAATCTTCATTTGAATATAGAACAACAAAGAATACATACATTTTTAAATATACACAGTTCTACGCTTGCTTTTCATTATGACACTACTGTAAAAAGGTAGCTTTAGTACATACATACAACTGCAACCTGTAATGAAGACAGCCTACCAATTTTTAATCAAATGCAGTTATAAACAAAGAACACTTTGCCATAAATAAATAAAATCGTTTTCCCAGAACACTTCTTTCACTTCCGAAATTCAGATACCTACATAACTGAGGATTAAGGTTGGAAATAATAGGGGGCATATGAAAATAGGTAATTCCCCTAGTTTCCTAGCTAGCATCTGAACACGCAATTTATAATGCGCCCCATACGACACATATGAAAACATGTAATTCCCCTAATTCCCTAACATTTAAGCACATAATAATTAGTAACATGTCCGCTTAAAAGAGGGAAATATTTAAAAATGTCCAGAATTTTCATGTCCGCCTCCTGTTAACAGAGTCCTCTTAATGGAGATTCCATTGCATTTAAACTACATTGATTCCCGACGATACCAAGAAAAATGTCCGCTTAATAGAGGGGTCCTCTTAATGGAATGTCCGTTATGAGAAATTTCACTGTATATCGAATTTATCGATAAATATCGAATTATAGATAAATATCGATAGTTGTCGATTAATATCGATAGTTATCGATTAATATCATTAAATATCGATAGTTATCGACTAATATCGATAGTTATCCATATTTCTGAACAAATGTCGATAAATATCGATAAATATGGCTACTATATCGATAATTATTAATACATGTACACTTGTGCTTATAAAAATGGAATACAAGTATTGCAACCGATTTTTGTAATATTTAAGATTTGTATTACCGGTTGGTTTCAAACATCGATAAAGTGAAATTGTTTGTTGTATTAAATTACAATAAAATAGTTAAATATCGTATAAAAAAATTATTTAATAATGCGAATAATACGGCTCTTCAAATCAGTCCAGCAGTAAGTGTATTTCATTTTTATGAGCACAGTGTACATATGTATATACAGTGTGTCCCAGGATTGATGTTACAAGAGGTGAGATGAACTAAAAACTTTTGAATTTTATTTTAAGGTTTTGGGATTCGGTCCTGCTTGGTTTGAAAAGAATTTTAAGAATATTTTCAGTTTTGAAAAACAAATAGGCCTTGACACGGAAGCAAAAACTATTTTATTTTTAGGTAAACTACTCTTTTTATTTATGATACGGCAAAATTTTATTAAGAAAAGTTGTTCAGAATAAGAAATTATGTCACTATACAAAATTTCAGAAAGATCTGTCGACTTAGATCAAACCCTTATTTTTTAGATTAAACAAATTGCATTATTTAAAATGACGGTTTAATCTAAGTCGACAGATCTTTCTGAAATTTTGTACAGGGTCATAGTTTATCATTCTAAACAACTTTTCTTAATAACAGTTTGCCGTATCATGAACAAAAAGGGTAGTTTACCTGATAATAAAATACAATTTATATCATTTAATCTAAAAAATAACGGTTTTTTCTTTCGACAGATCTTTTTGAAATGTATGGGGCCATAATTTATCATTCTGAACAACTTTCATTCATAAAATTTTGCCGTATCATAACTAAAAAGGGTAGTTTAATAGAAAATAAAATAGTTTTCGCTTCCCTGTCAAGGCCTACTTGTTTTTCAAAAACTGAAAATATTCTTAAAATTCTTTTCAAACCAACCAGAACCTTAAAATAAAATTCTAAAATTTTTAGTCCATCTCACCTCGTGTAACATCAATCCTGGGACACACTGCATGTCGTATATTTTGTTAGTAGATATACAGTGACCGCCAAAAAGTCGGCATAATTTGGCAAATTTTTTATTTATCGTTTTTCAAAAAAAAAATTGCGTCAATAATTTGTGCTTGTGTAAAAACTTATTTAGCCCCTATCATATCTACCCAGTGATTTTTACTTATTTAGAAAATGGAGTTTTTCGAAATTGACAAAATCCAAAAAGTGGTATTTTTCGGAAATTAAGTAAGATTTCAATGAGATTCTTTTAGAGTCTGTTATTTTTAGCTAACTGAACAATTTCCACGCCAGAAAACACCTAATTTTTTTACTTTAGTTAAAATTTATTTTTAATTTTTTAAGTATACTTCAAAATTTCACATACCAAGAGTTAATACTAAAATTCATTTTTTTTATGTGAAGACTAAAGATTTATAATTTAAAAAATAATGTAAACTGTTAATTACTTTAGATTTTTTATTATTTACCGATAAGTAGATAGTATGCATAATTTTTACGTTTTTTATAAAAGGCGCTTCTTAGGAGAAATATTTTTCAATTCAAATTAATATTTAAATTAAATGGCTTCTAGAAACTCTAACCTAGCCCTGTTAATGAATTACTGTTATAAAGATCATGTAAATGTTCTTTGACAGTTGTCTAAATGAGGGGATTTTAAAACATGTAAATTGGATAAAGAAAAATCTGCACAACTGTCCTACGTGCGTATTAATTCGTAGTTTGTATTATAATAAAGCTTACAGAATCTAGATTGACTCTCAAGGTAGGCCATGAAAGGCGCTGTGATCATATTTGATTTCACAATTTATTGGCAATATGTGGAAAGAAGTAATTGTTAAACGTACAAAGTTTGGTTATATTTTAAATGACAAGCAATCAGTAGCGATGAGTAGAGGGATATCGTTTGCGCAGTGACTAACGTCATATTACATATTCTTTGTGTTTTAAGGTGTGAAAATTGCTGTTGCTGTTGATTTTGTTAATTCTGTTATTTTGTTAACGCTATTGTTATTGTTGCTACTTTAGTGTGTGTTGTTAATTCTGTTTTGAAATGCGCCATACCACAATGTTGAGTACGCCTCTAATTTATTATGACATTTAGCTTAAATGAGGTTAACAATTTAATGTCAATATGATAGATGCCAAAAATGTTACCAATACAAAACTTGGAAATTACTAGATTATAGCATTAGTTCTGATTTTCACCGCGCTTCAATCTAGAATCTGTAAGCTGTACATTTAATGCTCACCAAAAGTCTACTCAGGAAAAATGTCCCAACCGGCTACTGCACTAACAACCCGAACACAAACCCTAAACACAATACAAATTAAACAAGCAAATGCTTCAATGACTTAAACCCAGCAGGAAAAACGAGTTTAAAATACCGTATAGCAAATCTTAAGGAATTTATGAGTGACTAGTAAAGCAAATGTAACTCAGCATCAAATATCGATAAATATCGATAACTCTCGATAACTATCGATAATCATCGATACATATCGGTAACTATCAATAAGTAACTATTCGTATTTATCGATGTACAGTGCATTCGTAAAGTAGTGGATAAATTCCTTAAAAATTCAAGAAATAACTTTTGGAAAGAAAGGCAGGAACCTATCGATTTTTATTTATATTTGCGCATTTTTTCAAATAAAATCTATATATGTATATACAGGGTGACCCGCGTAGGAGGTGTGACGTCATCGATTTTTTTTTAATTGACAACCCCCACTTTTTATTACGCATTCTTTTACTTGCGCTAAGCTAATGTTTGAGTATAGGTCAATGACCAAAAATTGAAAAAAAAAGATTAAAATTGCAAAATACTAAATTCTATTGCAATCCAGAACAACTAAATTAAATGTTTAAACTATGCACCGTTGTCTGCCTAACAGTAGCCAAGACGACCGACATGTGTTTTATTGATTACTGTCATTGATAAAAACGTAAATCATACTTTCCAAAATTAAATTTAGTATTTTGCAATTCTAAAATTGTTTTTCTTGATACTTGGTCATGTGACCTTAACTCAAAAATCAACATAACGTAAATGAAAAAAATGCGTTATTCATATTCCGTAATAAAAAGAGAGTTTCCATTTAAAAAAACATCGATGACGTCATACTTCCTACGCGGGCCACCCTGTATATATATACATTTTAGTTGAAAAAATGCGCAAAAAAATAAAAATCGACGGGTCTCAGCATTTTTACCAAAAGATATTACTTAAATTTTTAACGAATTTATCCACTACTTTGCGAAAGCACTGTATATCGATATCTGCAAAACTTGGAAATACTAAATTTAATATCGATATATTGATACATCGATATTTAAAGATAAACGACATATCGTTATTTTCGTCCAGCCCTTCTCCTCGGCCTGTCTCTGTGTCAGTTGCCGGTTGTTCTATCTTGGTCCCGTTCCTACTTCTTTCTCTGCCATTTTGTACAGATACCTAAGCCATCTCAGTTGTGCCTCCACCATTACTTGGACTGGCTTGACATTTAGTCCTCTGATGTCCTGGTTCTTACACCTGTCCATTCATGTTTTCTCAGCTATAATTCTAAGTAACGCATTTCTAAATTCTCTCAAAAAAATTAACTATACCACGAATGCAATCTTAATAGGTTATAGACAGAATTGACCGTTCATATCATCCAACATTTTTCCCACATTTTTATTTTGAAATATGAAATATATAACTGATTTTTTTATTTGCAGGGAAAGTAATATCTCTGCCATTTCTGCTGATTACGTTCTTAATCTACACCTTCTTACCATTACGAAACTTACACGGAAAGTGTTTGATGTGCTACGTATTTTCTCTGTTTGGGGCGTATCTCGCATACGTATATTACTGCATTTACCAGGACTATGAGTTCACGGTTGCAGAATGCCGAGCAATTGGTAGGTAAACTGTGTTTCGCTTTCTTACTCAATTTTCATTACTTGCAAAACTTTAAAAATAGTATAGGGCAATGCAAGAAATCTAATAAGAGTAATGTACCTTTTTACAGTTATGATATATGTGTACTGTTTCTTGGCTTCCTTTTTCTGGACGAATGTGATGTGTGTTGATATCTGGCTAACTTTCAGGTAGGTTTACTTTGAATTTCGAAGAACTGTTTTCTTAACACGCCTCTTTGAAAATAATGTTTTTAGTGGTTCCCGTGGATTGCCATCTAGTAGAAGAACAAAACAGCAAAGGAAGTTTCTATTATATAGCGGCTACGCTTGGGGTCTTCCGATACTACTTGTACTTTTAATTCTTGGCATTAGCAGGATTGCGAAACCTCACACGTGGTATAATCCAGGACTGGTTGATAATCAGTGCTGGCTGAACGGTGAGTTAATTATTGAACTTAATTGATACGTTATGTTTGCATTTTACCACTATAAGTCATAGAACGATCTTACTCCATATTTCAATTATGGCAAAACAAAATAAAGTCCGTTTCAATTTCACATGACATTGAGTAAATCTTGAATTTAAATTTTTTCGAGTGTACTGAGCGACTGACACCTTAAAGTCATTCTGACAATTTGTCTTTTGTCAAAATGCCAAAATAGTAATTTACGATACAAGTGCGTAAAGCTACTCTTTAGGCACGAGTGGGGTAGAGTTAAAACGCGAGTGAGCGAGCGTTTTAAGCCCCACGAGTGACTAAAGATGCTTTACGCATGTGTATCGTACAATATTTTATCTACGATAGAATCTAAAAATACGGTAAATATAAAAAATACTTTAGATGTAAATTAGAATTACTAGCAACCGGTCCTAATTTTGAGTGTTTTAAAATTTTAAAACACGTTGCTACTAACTACGTGCCTAATGAAATTTTTTAAGCACGTTGCTATTAACGACGTAAACTAATGAAAACATGTTATTAAACAGTCATTTTACAAGCTTAAAACTGCTAACTAAAAGGCAATTTTACACACTGTCGTAGATAAAAGATTTATAAAGACACAAAAGTAGCAGTGTACAATTGCTTTACTATATTGACAGAAAAAAATGGCCGTACACTTACAAAAAGTGAAATAATAAACGCTGTAGCAGAGATTTTTTCAGTAAGTATTCATAACAATTCTGCAGAGATTTTTATTATTTTGCTGATAAGTATCCAGAGCAGAGGTGTACAAAATTGTGCAAGATGAACCCAATCTAGCTACAACTAAGACGGGAAATAATTTAAAAACGCAACATTTTGGAATTTCACGTTTAAAGAAGACCTACAATTAAAAATTTGGAATTTTCATGAAAAAAATGAGTACCGTCAAACGGGGTTAAGTGAATCATGGTGGTTAAAATGAATCAGTCATGTATTTCTGTAAACTCGGCGGAAGTGCCGCCATCTGCCTTAAGATTTCGCGGTTTCTGCGTGAAAACTGGCACGCCCGTAGGTCAGTGTATATAGTTGAGGGTGTTTCGGTTCACCTAGAAAAAACATGTAAGTATTACATAGCTTCTCAATGAATAGCGAATTTTAGTGACTTTTTGAAACGCTAGAAACGTTTTGTTGTAGATGTGCTCAAATTGAACCCTAATTTACTTACATGCAATAAATGTGTTAATTAGTTATTTATAAACATACTCTTAATTTTTATTTTTTTCAAAATGTATTTACTTACATTTTACGATTTTTTTATTTCCAGAGAGGAGTGTTAGGGGGTAAAGTGAATCATTTATTTTTTATTTACAGTTACCTATGTTAATGTTACAGGATGCGTTATAATAATTTTTGTTATTTTCAGAATGCCTAGAGTATATAAAAAAAATTAGGGCCACAAGATAAATGTAATTATGATTCTGAAAATGTTCGGAGAGCGGTGGCAGCGGTTCACCGAGAAGATATGTCGATGAGAATTTACACAAATATTTAAGGGATGAAGTTTTTTGTTTTGTTAGTTCAAAGTTTACAAGTTTTTTTTAATGAATACCATATTTTTGTACACATTTTTAGTTTTAAACGTATTTTTAATAAATATTATATACCAAGTGAATTAAACATATGTTTATCCACGAAAAGATGTTGAGCTTACGAGCACGTAGTGAGAGTGAGATCAGATCTTTGAGTTAATAAATGTTTAATTCATGTGCCAAACATATGTTTTTATTAAATTTTGACGAAATTTTGAATATAAAATTTAAAAATATTCAAATTAAGATATAAATTTGCTCATTCATCGTCGAATTGATCTAAATTTTAGTAATTATATATTACACACTACAAATGGAAAGAATAATTGAATGTAAATATTTGTAGAAATAATAAAAATATGTTGTTCTTCATTTAAACTTTTTTAATTCTCTAGCGAATTACACTTTTTTAAATCTCTAGTGAATTAAAACACTTTTATTTCACTTGTGAATCATATACTGTTTATGAAGGTTGTTATGGAGTTAATAATGTCACTTTAAACTGTCAAAATTGAACAAATAGATTTAATTTCGTTAATTTTTTTTCTTAAATTTCCTACTAAAAGATTTTTTTAAATTTTAAATTGATTCACTTTATCCATTAATGTTTTAAAGTGAATTTTTATGCATTTTAAAGGCCTGATTCATTTTACCCCAAAGTAGTGGGTAAAGTGAATCAACCTTTACTAAAAAGAGAGAAAATAATAAAAAATTACCATTTTTGATTCACTTAACCCCGTTTGGCGGTACTTTACTGTGCAAGATCTTTTAAATTATGCGAAAGAAGAACTACAGTAAAATGGATCTCGTACTACATTATGGAGGATAATCAAAAGCATGGGCTATAAATTTCAAAACGTGAATTCACGAAAAATATTATGTGAACAGCAACACGTTGTCGCTAAAAAAATTCCTTCTTTAGGCAGTACCTTCAAATGAAAGATTCTAGTGATAACGTATGTTTTGTGTACTTAGATGAGACGTGGATATATAAAAACAGGAGTCCTAGAAAACGTTGGGTAAATGATGATTGCAGAAAAGGAAATGCAAGTCAAACTCTCCAAGAAGGAAAACGTACACAATTTTGCATGCGGGATGGTCTAATGGATTTTTAGAAGGTTGTAAATTACTACTGGATTCTAGCAATAACGACCGAGACTACCATAAAACAATGAATTCTGACATTTTTACAAAATGGGTACAGAATCAGCTAATTCCCGTATTGTCTAAATTAAACAAAAATTTTGTTATTCACTCTTTGCACAAATCCAACCTCAGATGGACGGTACGAACGCTGCCTAAATGATCGCATCCGGCGCCGATGACATGACAGTGACATTCGGGGTTTTATAGCTTACTAGCTGTTAAGGTCTACACTAAGGTACTATATTTATACGAGCAAGCTTATCCGCCATTTTGAGTTACTGAAAGTGGCGGAAAATTCAAATTCTAGTTACTTTCCAAATAGCATACGGTAAGTAGGAAAAACAAAGACCCTGTCATTTAATTTAATCCGTCTTGAAAAAGATTGGTTTTTAATCAAATAAAAAGAAAGCAGAAAAAATCGAAACGAAAACACTGTTAACTAACACGCACGTGGTTCAAATTAGAGAACTTTAATAGTACCTTAGTTCAAACAACAGTGACGAGTGACAGAACTCAATAGAACTGACAGAAACAGTTGACAGCACACACTGTATAGATTTAAATAACCACACTTGGATGAAGACTGTAATTATAATTAGCATCGTAATGGAATGCACCAAGATTTAAATCAGCATGCAGTGTTCGTCTGAATCAAGCAGTACGTGCTCCAACGGTTTCTAGTCTTGCTTGGTTGACAGACGACAGAACGCACGGTTACCGGTCAGCGCAGCCAACGGCTTGGCGCTAAAATCCCTGTGACACAAAATCTAGTGGGATAAGCTTGCCTGGTTAATAAAGCACTCTAGTCTACACATTACCCTTTTGCTGTGACGTAACAATTTTCTCTCTTTATTTAACTACAAGGAACTGGACGAAACAAAAAATCTGCAGTTTTTGGTCAGGTCCGCTTTAAGTATGGCTTGTTTTATAATACTGTCAATGTGACATTTGTCCAAAATGACAGTAAAATAACGCACAATAACAAGCAAGCGAGCGAGCCTAAAATCTTATTTTAATCGTTAGGGACTTCTTCGAAGAAGAGAATCGTCGGATTACGTAGGTCAAGAATGTCTTGGTTTGAATAATATGTTTTTCGTTGACCGCTTGTTAATTTCAATATTAATGAATTATTTTTCCTAAAAAAGGATGGATTAACAAACGTCATTAATACACTGTTTTTGATTAATACACTCTTTTTCATTGATTAACTGTTTTTTAAAAAAGGATGGATTAATAGATCTATTAATACACTGTTTTTGATTAATACACTCTTTTTCATTAATTAACTGTTTTTGTGATTTTGACGTTTTGATGATATTTTGCATGGAGGTTAGTATTAATCAAATATTTCGCCACAAAAAAGATTTTGCGGTCAACGAAAAAAATTTGTAATCAACTCGTTTGTTAATGGGCTATTAATAATCTCAACCATTAAAGGCACTCACTCGTTATCGCTCGTTCGTGCTTTAAACAGTTTCGATTATTAATCGCCTTCATTAACACACTTGTTGGTTAAATAACTATTAAATGAGAATTCCTTACATTAAAGGTTAGGTATGTGTCAAATCCTTTCTAAAGTCTACTACCTGCGATCTAAATGATCCTTTTGAATTTCAATGCAATATACGACATACGTTTTAAAAGCTATGTTTTGTTATTTCTGACGTCACAGAAAAAGGGTAATGTGTAGACTTTACCCGCGACTTCGTTCGCGCGAGGTTCGTTATTTGTGTATTAAATAATGACTAATTATTTTCTGTCATCTATCCCATCCCATTCCATCCTATCCCCGTCCCCGTCCCTTTCTTCGTCCCCGTCTCCGTCCCGCCCCATCCCGTACCTCCCCGACCCGTCTCGTCCCTTCCCGTCACGTCCCGTCCCGTCCCTCCCCTTCCCGTCCAGTCCCGCAATATCTCTAAGTGGAGATCTCCTTTTCCTCATGCCAATAATCCGATCACTGTGTCAAATAACAAACAAAACCTAACTTGTTAACCTTGAATTTGACATAGGCTCACAAGAAAAGCATGTAATGTCACTCTATCGTTGTAGTGAGTTACGAAGTCAGAATTACTTATTCAAACTACATAGTTCTTTTGATACCCTTGAATACTATCCAAACTTGTAGATTTCGAACCGCATTGTAGTTACCATAGCTGTGTACTTTTGAAATTCGTTACAATAGTGGAATTTCCATCCACGTTAACTTAAATCGATACTAATAAAGCAACCACCATTTGCCTTTCTGTGCTAAATTATTTGATAACTATAGGGTTGACTTGTAGTGTTGCAGTATTTGAAAATGGTTGTTCTTTATAGTAGTTTCCTTTATATTTTTTTACATATCTGAACTATTTAAACTCATACAATTTGCATACATACTACCATGTTATTTAAATAACATTTGAGCTACCTCACGCAGCAGCAACTTTTGTGGCAAGTGCAAAACATCTAAACAATAGTAACTTAATATTGTATTTAAATACTTTTAGATGGAATACCAATGCTGCTATATTTTTACTTACCCAAAGCGATACTTGTGGTTGTCAACGTCACCTTATTCGCAATAACTGCATCTAAAATAAAACAAACCCAGAATATTACCGCTATACTTAGACAGGATGAAAACAGAAGATCCAGACGTGAAGATGATAAGCAGAGGTATGATGTATAGATGCCGCATGAAGGTCTTTATAGCTCACTATACGTACCAGCGGAATGATACATAAAGCTAGAGAAATAGAAAAACATCCAAATAACATAAATAGGGATTATGGTTTCAGACTTAGTAAAACTTAGGCCCATTTACGGTTTTAAGCATCATCCGTCAGCCGGTCATGCGCTACCGACTTTATCTGCAGTGGACTTGAGCAACTAACGCCGCTCTTTAGGGCTGGGACAGGAGACTGTAAATACCTTAATGTCAAGTTCTAGCTCTTAGAGCAACCTTGACTCTGATGATACAAGCTAAAATGTTTTCTAAAAAGTTAGTCTGAAATGGCGCATACAAAAGACTCAAGTCTCTCGAAGTTCTTGTTCTCAAGGTACTTAAACACGAACCAAATCATAGTTGGCTTAGCTGCGTATCAAGCGATAAGCACCCGAGTGCTGATTGTCGACCCCGTCGATGGTGTCATAATTAGAAATAGAAATGCAAGAAACAAGCACTTTGAATTTTTTGGCTTTATTAGATAACTTTTAAATCAGAATTCGTATACTAGTCCAGTCACTATGTCCAAAAATAAGGCCTTTGCTGGAAAGTGAAGGGAAATTTGAAATTCCTTTTTTGGGGTGTTTGGGGGGTCTAGCAAAGCTTAACTTCAAGTTGTCGACCAAGATTTCCTATGTGCTATTTCCGCCATCTTGATAAATGAGTGCGTTTGATTTTTTTGCAATAAATAGGTTCCCGTTAATACTACGTAAAAATAATGTAGACATCTTTTTTAGAATTTTGAACGCTCTATAATTTATGTTCTATTACTTTTTGGCGTACGAGTGATATTTGTCGAGATATCGAACGCGAAAGGAGAGCGTGAAAGGGTCGAGATTTTTTTTCGAGCTTCTGGGCTTATGTCTCATTTCTCTTTCTATTTAGCGAAAAAGTAGCGATTATCAAACTTGTAGAGGTTGCAAATAGCTTCAATTTGACCTATTATAAATTTTTATGCGACTAAAATTACGACTTGTAGAGCGGGCCAAAGTTGTCAAGTCGGCGCTTAATTTTTATTTCATGTATCGTACTACTACATAAATGGCATAATAAACTTCATTGCATTATGAGAATCGTTAAATTTCAAGTAGCCAGTACGTAAATTGTTATTTTTGACGTTTCTGTTATAGAACATCGGTTTAGAAATAAATATTTTGTAAACATGTTATTTCTTGAGATTACAATGGGTGATTGTTTTATATGTAAAACATATTTGATCAGAGACGTTTACGTGGCCAAAGTGAAAGCTGTGAAAACTCTTTTAGCGGCGAGCGTAAAGAGGGGACACGATGAACATCGGTCTATGTTGGAAAAAGTGGATAATGTAAGTGTGCATAGAGCATGCTACAAGAACTATTGCAATGAAAGACTAGCCTCGATCGCTTCTCGACGAAGTCAATCTGCAACAGAAGAACCCGAAAAACAACCGAAGTGTGAACCTTTATTTGATTTTAAAAATAATGATAATGATTTTAAATTTACATATTTCAAAATGTCTGCAAAAATCATATAGTTCCTTGAAACTTATTTATCAAAATCGGCAATTTTTAAGTGTAAATGTGAAAACCTTTTGTGTAATGCATTAATCTTGTCCTGTTTTGCTTATTGTGACGTTTATGATTCACATTTAAGTAGCTTCAATATTGCTAGAATTTAGAAAATTCAGAACTCATGTTTACGCCTCATATTTGGAATACGAAAATATGAAAGCATTTCTTATAAGCTGAACGATTCAAACTGGCTTAATATGAAAGAAATGCGCTTCTTTCATTCTGAATGTCTTTTCCACAAGATCATTTTGAGTAAATCACCGAGTTACTTATACAACAAAATAAAGTTTAGAACCGACGTACATGCTTTAAATATAAGAAATGTAGATTGACTCCACAAAATTTTTCAAGCGATCGTTTTCTTACAGAATAACTAACTGCTATAATTCGTTACCAAATGTAGTAAAAGGCTATTGTACGTCAAAATTTAAAAAGCTATTTTTCAAAATTTTATGGATAAACATCTATGAATTAATTATTAGGGTCAAAATAACACACTTAGTAAATTGCTATATCACTAAACACCGCCATACTTGTTTTGTGCGTAATATTTCGCCTGGCGCCAAAGCGTAGATGGTTGGATTTTTTTGTTGTCTTTTCTTTCTGTTTTTCACCGGGTTAAGTGGAAGAACAGCGGATAGATCTGTTTTTCTATCAATTTGAACTTCGCCCAAGACAATATTACGTTTTAGTCAATATTTTTTCTGTGTAATTTTGTAATAATTTAATAAAGACCCTCATTATTATTATTATTATTAATATACAATCACTTGATGAAATATAATGATTCCAATAATGCAATGAAGTTTGTTATGTCATCTACGTAATAGTACGATACAAAAAATAAAAATTAAGCGCCGACTTGACAACTTTGGCCCGCTCTACAAGTCGTAATTTTAGTCGCATATCAATTTATAATAGGTCAAATTGAAGCTATTTTCAACCTCTACAAGTTTGATAATGGCTACTTTTTCGCTAAATAGAAAGAGAAATGCGACACAAGCCCAGAAGCTCGAAAAAAAATCTCGACTCTTTCACGCTCTCCTTTCGCGTTCGATATCTCAACAAATATCGCTCCTACGCGAAAAAGTAATAGAACATAAATTGTAGAAAATTTTAAATTCTTACAAATATGTCTACATTATTTTTATGTAGTGTTAACGGGAACCGATTTATCACAAAAAAATCAAACGCACTCATTTATCAAGATAGCGGAAATAGCACATAGGAAATTTTGGTCGACAACTTGAAGTTAAGCTTTGCTGGACCCCCCAAACACCCCAAAAAAGAAATTTCAAATTTCTCTTCACTTTCAAGCAAAAATGACATAGTGACTGGACTATACGGGTTTTGTGTAATAATTTTCAAAATATAAAAGCGGGCAACACACTTACATATAATTTTGCCCGTGCCAAGAGTCATCGTGCTGGTTACCCTTAGAAAACTGCCCTCGGGCAAGCCCTCGGAATAGTTTTCATTGCAACCAGCACTCGAGCCTTGGCGTGTGCAAAATGATCAGTATGTCTCGCCCTTGTTATATTACTAATGAATGATAGTTACATTGGGTTATACAAATAGTTCCCTTGTAGTAAGAGTTCAAGTAGATTATGACTTCGCTTAATGCTTAGACAATCATTCTGTATGACAGCATATTACCACATTTATTTTCTTTTTTATAGGTTTAAAATATATGTCAAGCTATTTCTAGCCATGGGCGTTAACTGGACTGTGGATATAGCCTCGTGGGCTATCAGTTGGCAGGTTCAGAATGTGCCATATGCGACGTGGTACGTAGCTGATTTTTTTAATGCAGCCTTTGGTGCGTTTATATTCTTCACGTTTGTCTTCAAGAGAAGCGTTTGGAAACTGCTTAAACAAAAGTAAGTAGCATGAGCTCGTTTCGGTTTCTTCTCAAAAGATTTCAATCACTTTTTTTATTCCAAACCCATCAATGTAACATTTATTACTTTTAATACACACAATTTTTAGAGAATATTTTTTTGCAGATTTTGTATTCACTCTAATAGACCAAAGTCTCATACTTCCAAGCCGTTGTCTACCACACATCTTTAACCTAATCGATTTTACAACGTTAATGTTGTATTTTTAATGATCTAATGTTGGCACTCTTGATAAAGAGCGCTTTGTAATGCAATGCAGTTAAGATATAGTAAGCTTGTGACGACTTGCTAATAATAAAGTACAAATAAGTGATCATAGAATGTAATCGTATCTATAACTAGCATTCTATAAAGAAATGAAACCTGAAAATTGTCTAGTAAAATGTTCAAAAGTTGTCGATCAACCACTTTTTTTCCATTCCCGATTACTTACAGCTGTGGATTGCGTCACCAAACCTCCAAGGGTGTGATGCGTTGTATTTCACCACACACGATGTGACAAAATTATTCCGTCTGCTAGCTTGTACGCAATGATGGCTGACATCACATATCCATGACGGACGTCACGAATATAAATGGTTGCCTCTCAATTTGTGTACTCGATCGGTACACGATAAAAATGGCGTTTGTTGGACACACAAATGCTGTTTGCTGCATTCAAACCTATGCAGTAATATCAATAGGGCAACGTTTCCTTAAGCCGCTTCTACGTATTTTATTTCGCCGTAAACGATTTCGCACAATACATCAAGAGCCGTTCACCCATATGTAGCCTGGGTCAAAGCCCGCTGTCTAATGAACTAAACCCCGCGAAATCCTCTAAAGTTGTTCGTTTATCGCTGTATATACGGATTCACCTTTCACTGCACAGCGTCGGGTTGCACTTTTCGTTGTGCTATAATGTTTAAGCTTAATTAACAATAAAATGTAACTATAAACTGTCTATATACGTAAACTTGAAAATAAGCAATTCACGATAGGGAGCCAAATTAACGTTTCACTGTAGGTATATTAACTTTGACGAGATAAAATTCCTGGTTATTAGTAAACAGCACCATACAGCACTAAAGCTAGTTTTAACCGAGCTTGATTAGACAATAGAAAGTAACTCATACAAAAGTCTCTGTAACTCGCAATTGCATTATTCAGTAGCAAGGATATGTCGAATAAGAAAGGCCTTCATTAAGAGTCCTAAAGATTTATAACTTAAAACCGTGTACCCACTAAATTGAGACTTGTGACGGGTTGCGACTTTTCGGTTTCTTTACGCGTCATAGAAGCATAGAGCTGACAGGCAAGCGCCCATGTCGCATTGTAATAAGAGGAGACAACTTAATAAATGCGTAAATCCTGACGAAAATAGAACTAGAAAAGAGTACACTGCAATATATAGAAGAGAAGCGATTGATGTGGTGAGGGAATGTAAGGAATTATTACGGATTGGAATTCCATGGGAATAGATATTTACTTTTTGGAAGTTTACAAGGACGGTATGTGGTGGAACATTTGTTTTACACGAGGAGTCGTTCTATTTTGTCTGCTTTATTAGTAACGTACACGTTAATGTGACAGTCGTACTGGCAATGAAAATGGTTTATTAGCCTTGAACCTGTGCGCACTTATTTTTAGGTTCGAGCTTGTTTTACAACCTAAGGTGTGCTTCATATATACGTATTTGATTGCATTCTTTTTGTTTCTTGTCAAACGAAATGCATTCGGTGTCTTCAGGAATATAAATATTTACTCCAAGAACATAAATGCAAGGTAGATCCACTATGTGTGTCGAGTTTTTCTTTCTTAGAGCTTTCCCATTTCATCACTGTCCAATACAAACAATATGGTGGCGCTCTACCCAATAATGGTAAATCTTTTTTGTACCTGCAAGTTGACTCTCGCAAATAAACACCTGCTCTGTCAGTTTAACATCACGCCCATTCCATTGAGTTAACCTCGTACAATCTTTAATTCTGTTGCAGGTGGTAAATGACTTTTCACCTGCAACAATATGTAAAGTATCCATAAGAGCAGCATATATTCCTCTGTATATCTCTCTGTAATTTTCTGGACGTCCCTAATCCCCTTTCTTGAAAATTGAGATATGCTATTTTACATTCACATCATTTGACTAGATACTTTGGTATGCAATTCAATCCTGGGGCCTCTGTATTTCTTACCTTCTTGATGATTTGTTCTACAAGTGGTATGTTTATCTCATGTTGTAATAAATGTTTTTTCTCACATCCAAAACTTTCTTATGTTGAGTAGTAAATCATGAGCACTAATTTGGACTTCTTTATTATACAATTATACCATTTGATACAAGGCCAACGTTTCGGCAATTTTTGTTGCCTTCCTCAGGGCTAAAAAACACATTAAAATTAACAAACAAAGTTCTTACCCCTATCATGCAAGTGTTTACATATATAAATATCTCACAACATCTAAAACTATACTTAATTCACAATGAAAAATATTAAAAGAATTGCATTTGGTCCCAGTCCACAGAATGGTACGCTGGAATTTACAAATAACGAGGTTAATTGCTAGTACAATTAATGGCAGTGAGATAAATACTTACATACCTTAACTGATAACTGGTGAGATTATTTTTCATTGTGAATTAAGTATAGTTTTAGATGTTGTGAGATATTTATATATGTAAACACTTGCATGATAGGGGTAAGAACTTTGTTTGTTAATTTTAATGTGTTTTTTAGCCCTGAGGAAGGCAACAAAAAATGCCGAAACGTTGGCCTTGTATCAAATGGTATAATTGTATAATAAAGAAGTCCAAATTAGTGCTCATGATTTACTACTCAACATGTTTATCTCAGTAGCTTTTCTTTGGAGGTGGAATGCGGTTTTGACCATTCTGTTCCAGTTGGTACTGGTCCAAACACCTCCCAGGAATCCATATTAATCGCATGGGACTATGTATATTCACTAATTTTTTGTGGATACCTGTTATTTGCATTACTTTCTACAATGCAACAAACTAGTCCAGAGTCAAAATTCGTAACGCCCTGGAGTGAATAAAATCTAGTCAGCTGTTGTTTGTTATAAACAAGGTCTAGGCATGCGGAGCATCAGGTACCTTAAACACCGACTGCTGCGGTTATATGGTCCTACATATAATTTTGTCGGGACTAAGGAGTTCGAACCAGCAAGGGATCTTCTACATAATACATGAGACTCACGGCTTTACATCACATCTGAATGATGGCAGAGGTTTTCATCAGCATTTCAAATTTTTAGAAAACACACCGGGACCGGGAATCGAACTCTCGGCCCTTAGATCAGTAGCCAGAATGCTTAACCACTGAGCTACCGAGCCCATTTATCGAGTCAACTGTATAATTATTTTTATCCTTACATCTAAGGTACAAAATAAATAATGTCTGTTACTTAAAGAAAATGCATTTACAATACAAATAAACAAAAAATGCTTCTCTGGGTTGCTGAAAGGTTACGCTATGTAAAACGTCGACGAAACTGCAATCCAACGTACTGCCTTTGAAATTCTCGCAACTGCCTTCAAAATCGAAAGCAGGCTTCACTTCGCATGGAAATACGACCGGTTGAAAACATATGTTTTAGTGGCCGCTGGTTTTTACCTCAAAGTGTTTAAATTTGATTGTTCGGAGAATGCCGGGGTCGGGAAAATGAAGACAAGAGTTCTTGGGGCGTTTTCCACAGGCAAAGCAATTTCTATGCCGGCGAAGCTCGCGCGAAAAAAGGTGAGTTTGACAGGTGTCCCTGGAGAGCGTTCTCGGGAAAGTGTTGGGCTCATCGCGACTTCGCCTAACGCCGGTGGAAATTTGCGGTTTTGGGCTGATACATAGTTGTGTTTTTGGGAGCCGGGCTCTGCGTGCTTAGCCGCAACTTCGTACGGCGGGCACCTTGCGCTGGGTTCTTGCTCCTGGCAGCCGTTTTTGGGCACCGGGCGCTGCTTGCTTTTGCTACGGCTACTTGAGGCTGCAAATTATGTATTCGTGCGGCTGCGCTTTTACAGGAACTCGGTTTTGACAGACGTTGCTATCGACCTAGACCGATACGAATTGAGAAAATGGGCTAGGAAATGTTTGGTTATCATGGGAAGATTTCTAAACCTGTCGTCATGATTTTTTGTACGTTCTGTGACCTAAATATCAAGGTATTAATTTTTAAGAAAACACTTTTAAGCCAGTCGTCACGATTTTCCGTGCGCTCTACGACCTAAACATGTAGGTATCGCTAGGGCCTCTGTACTGAGGTTTGCTGTGGGTACGACCAAACAACTAACGTGATCATCCCAGGTGCTAGCTACGTGGGATGCTGGTCTTTGCGGGCGGTTCATTGCTTAGCAAAATGAAGCAATGTTGGCGGCGACTGGTAGAATTTTAAACCCTCCAGGGCCTCAGGTCTTCTCAGGTTCTGGGCTCAGGTCTGAAAAGAAAGAGCTGCTTTGGACTGTCTATATCTAAATCCTTACTTCACTCCCTCAAAAGAAGGCCGAAAGTGCCTTTTTTCTACCTATTTGAAGAAACAAAATAAACAATTTTTTACCGTGATAACTAATAAATTGCTAAGTTACTAAGTATGTTTTATCACTATCAGAAACCACTATTTGAATTTTCATATATAATCATAGTATATAATGTACCATTTTACACTATCTCTATCTAAATCCCTACTTTAATCCCTCAAAAAAAACTGTTTTTACTGTAGTATAGTATAACTAAAGAACTATAGCTGTAATAGAAATGAAAGCATTTTAAGGAATCATGTATTCTAATATGGCTAATTTCACACAATTTAAACTACATGACACTAAGATATTTATGCGACGACGCTGATGTTTTTGAAATATCGAATTTTTTAAATAAAATGTTGTTTACTTTGTGCTGTTCTTTATCAAATTAGTATTATACTCATCTGCAATGTTGCTATTGATTCCATATGATGTTAAATTTACTTACAACTTGAACTGTTTTTTTAATTCATAGAAGCGTAGATTTAATCCATTTTAGCTCAGTTTAAAGACAATAAATCAGTTATGTACACCACGTTACTATTTTAAGTGGTAGTAACCGACATATATTCGCAAATATTAATTTAGGTACGCACCGGTCCTTGCCTTTCCTCGCGACCACGTTTCCGTTTTATGCCATTCTTGGTTTGCAAAATCTTCACAGAAAGTGCCGATGTGCTGCGTATTCACAGGCTTTGTGAAAAACTTTTTTGAGCTGACTATGATTTGTTGGGTTAGGTTAAGTATTCACGCCTCCACTGCATTTTTGCGTGGAGAAGTTGTGAAACTCGTCGAAGTTCTTCTCGCGTTGGCTCAATTCCTGGCGAGGGGTAGTTCAGTTGGTCACGTACCATGAAACAGACAGGGTGTACGTAATGCTGAGTAGTATTCTTTCGTAAAGACAGCCATTTCGAGGTAATGTCGACCTAGTCAGATGTTACAAAATCTCCAAGCACAGCTACGTATCCGAAATTCGCGGCCTCGATTCCCGCTCAGCCCGGTGGTCAATTTGCCTTGCATCTTTCATCTTGTCGTCGTTAATTACTATACCCAGCTAAGAAATGCATGTGTAAGGAACCGTAAATTTTTAATTTATATGTATTAAACTAAGCAATGCATGTGTGAAATACATTTTGGATTTGGAATTGGCATAACAAATTCGACTCAAAATGAACTCTTCTCTAACATCCCAGTATATTGACCACTACTTAGCTGTATAAATACTCTATATAAATTCTCTAAAGAGCAGTATTTTTTCCTAGAAATAAGAGCGTTTCCATTATTACAATCAACATGGCACATACTTTTATTATTTTCATTACGTTAACCTGACGGCTGAAGGACATAGACAGCTGCAGCTTCTTTTCTAGCTTCTTAGGTGACCATTATTTTCTGCGGATGTGCCGCTCCCAGGGCCTTGAGCCCTTATTGTGTTGTAATTGTTTACTAACCTCAATTTGTAGCATTTGCTACCTGAACACTTGCCTTCGGGCCTGTAACTAGTATGGTAATAGATTACCCATTTTTAATTTACGTATTGCTTTTCATTTCAATTATTTGTGCATTATTGTGACAGACACGAATTGAGTTTCTTGCGGCGTTGTGTATGTATTCTTTTGTACAGGGCCTAAGCAACTGGAGAAAAGACACCAAAAAGGTAGGTGTAAAAGCCAGTGCCGTGGGAACACCCCCTTGGAGTACGACGCAACGCTACTGCGATTGGTTTTCGACTTTTGACCGGTCGTCAGTTATCTACCAATTGTAACATCTTCCAAATGTCGTGGCGCCCCTTAACTTTGTCTTAATAACCCAATATCGACACCCCGTCGTGGCATTCCGCCCCGAACCGCACCCTAAACCTGTGAACCCCCCTTGCGACTGAGTTCTGGCCGAAGCATTTGAGCTGTGGGGTACGCGCAGGGGCGAACACTGCTACGAGCGTCCCATGGGGTCTTAATGAGCAATTTATAGTGTAACAAGGTAAACCCGACGTAGCTTTGCGCTGACCGTCGCACACAAGCACTGTCGATAAACCAAGAGGATTGTTTCCATTTTGGACTTCAGAAAGCAGTCTGTCTTCAATTTCAAAGCCGGTGATACCCAATTAATAGTGTTTCATTCAATTCAACAGGTCGTCGCTCTAATTAACGAATATAGAAGTGTACCACGCCCATCCCGCGAGTTTATCTGGCAAAAATCTTGTTACAGGACCATCGTAACGCAGTTGGAACAAATTACACTTATATTTCCCGATTTGTCGTTTTACGAACTATCACAGTAAAGTGGTAACCCGTTTTATGTCGTAATTAGAATTTCGCCTGTAACAGGAATAATAAATGCTTAGTGAAGCAAATAGTCACTTTCGTTGACGTAACAATAATTATTAATAAAAAAAAGAAAAATGATAAATTAATATTTTTTATCAAAACTTTATATCTGCACTTACGTATTAAATACAATAATATTTGGCTCATAACTTTGTTGATAAAAGTCATTTACTCGTCTTGCAATTTTAAATGAATTCCATTTCCCACCAAATCGTAAAACAATTGAAAAATATGATATTTCTAAAATTGGTTTTAAATGATGCACACACTTTTATAAAAAGTTTCCCATATGTTGCATACTTTTTGGAATAGACTGTATTATATACACCAAAAGAGGAAGAACAAGTAGAGAAATAAATATAAGGGCTGGATAATTAAAGTTCTTGTATTCAGCAAGCCCAATTCAGCTGGTTACTGCTATAATTCATTTAATACACTTAAAACTATCTTGAGTTCTGAAGAATATGAGACTCAAACCATGTATAGGTTTTACTTCATTTTTATCACTATTTATTATTAAGATTTTGTAATCTGGCGCTATGTCCAGTATTAAATCGGCTTCTTATCTACATATATTTCTCTAATTTGTTTCATACCTCATTCAGCATACTTTCAATGCAGAGTAAGCAGTAGCGATGACAACAGCTCAAAATACTCTATTGATCACCCAACGCGCATTTGCATTTAGAACAATGGTTTTCTATTTTACACCTTTCCAAGAAATTACGTCGTTGTAATTTGCTTTGTAGCGTTCTCTGGTTTTGTGTCACCAACTAAAATAAAATTCGTTGTTGTACAACTGTTTTTTCTATACTATTTAAACTCACATCAGTAACAACTGTCGGATCCGAAAGACACTTTTTCTTTTCGCAAATGGCGGATATTTTGTATTGTGTACTAATTCCCCTCTCCACGTTGTTCCTAATTTTTTTTTATTTGCTTGCAAGGAAAGAGATGATTACGTACAACGACCAGTAATGTACACTTTTTAACTTACTTTAAGTTCTTCTTTCATGGAATTTAAGATTTTAATATGCAGTTCGCCGTCATCTATGAGCTGCGGTGGAGCTTTCTTAGGCAAACTGACGTGAGCTAGAAATGAAATTACGATTTAAAGTTATACAAATAATGCAAATGTTTTTATGAACACCTTTTAATACAAGCTTCTCCGAAGAAGGTCTCTCACTTCCTCTAAACTGCAAGCAATGTAGTAAGCCATCATAGCGCTCCGTTTCATCATTAACATGGCATAAACGGCACTTCTCATTAGCCACGGGTCTTCCGTCGGAATTAAGATGACAATTGATGGCTGCCTCTAGCAAACCATCAGGAAATAAAGGATTGTCATCGCTTTGTGTAGAACAGATCTCCTTTAAGTGATTTGTAAGAGTAGCTCGTACAGATTTAATATTATCTCCCCAAGTTGTAAATAAGTCTGTTAATTCTTGTTTGTTTGATATACTGAAATGCAATAAGTAATCAAATTTAGGACTATTATATGTGTGCTGTAGTGACCTATGTGTAGGATTTCTCGAATTCTCCCATGATTTCTGTATACGTCTCTGAAGCTCACTCATGACATCATTGTCAGCAATCCACGTAAGCAGAGAAATATACCAAGTCTCATGGTTGGATGTATATTTTGACTGTAATTCAGATACTGATTTGGTAACAACTTCAACGTCTTGAAAGGACACCGGGCTCTATAATACCAAATAAGCAATATTTGTGCGACATTTTAGTCATTTTTAACTAGTAATCAATTATTATTAATGAAATATAGGTGTTTTTTTAATTTTCAAGGCATACTTGATTTTTCAAAACTGAAATTGTTAGAAATTCATCTTTAACCAAGCAGGGCTGAACCCCAAAAAATAAAAATTTAAATCGAGAATTTTTTACATTGTACAAGAGTCGTTTCACCTATCCGGGTGTAACGTTTCGCTCCGATTTTAAATGCAAATTAGTCACAATCAAATATGGCATTTAAAATTTCGCATTTTTCAACAATAGAATAATTCCAGTCGGCGCGAGACCTCCACTTCGTCGTTATGCGCGGATGAATAATAATAATAATAATAACCTTTATTGAGCACATTTGTAACAGAAATAACGATAAACGTAAAAATATAAATATATGTATATATAGTATTCAACCACAAGGCGAGATTTAGATAAGGCCAAATCCTTATCAGTTCTACCACCTAAACTTTGACTTAAAATGAATAACAAAATTATATTATATGCCTAATGCTAAGATGAAAAAAAAAAGATAAATATTATTAAATGTGCTCCAAATGAAAAATTTACCCTAACCTAATATCTATTTATTGTTAATACAAACATATGAGCAGTAACAAAAATATAGTATAATATAATATATATTTAACTCACATTATTGGGAGTGTTTACAGACCAGAACTACTTTATTATTAATTTTTAATATAAAATTTGAAAGAGGCTATATTTTAAATTGATCTCTGTTTTCAAGCCAATTGAGCATGAATTACATATTTAAATTTTGCAAGGCTGTAACCTTTAAATGGGCAAGGTATTTTATTATACTCGGAATATATTTGATAAGAAAATGATCTTTCAAAAATAGCAGTTGAGTGAAGTGGAGGTGAAATAAGTCCACGAAATCTAGTAGACAGGTTATTTATATCTGTTCTGTACGTTACATTATTATACAGGGAGTTTATTATAGCGCGCCATGTGTAAATGCGTTTATTTTAAAATGCAATATGGAAACGTTACTGAGTATGTAAAAGCATTATATATTCTACGGAGGAAGGAATTCTGTTGATCAAATGTTATAAAGACTTAAGTTTACAGCAAGTATGTGGGTTATTATATGCCCTGTTCGCCACTGTTCATGTATTGCATGTTAAAAGAAACGCGTTTACACATGGCATGGCGTACCCTTAGAAACCAATAGTAACAATCAAGTCCTCATAGAAACGGGAATTCCACATTGCGCATTAAAATAAATTCACTATATAAATAAGGAGTGGTTTTGAAAAGTAGAATTTTATGATAAAGACATAAACACTGCAAAATGCGTCTATTCTTCATGGACAACCATTCAGCGTCCAATAATTTATGTGAAATATGTTCAGATTTTTTTATTCCATGAATGAATCTCAAACAAGCGTTTTGTACTTTTTGAATTCTATTTGATGTCATATTGTCAATAGAAGAATGATAAATAAGTGCACAATAATTAAATTGCGAAAGTACAAAAGTGTCACAGAGTTTCTTTTTAATATCTGAATTTAAATAGAAGTAATAGTACTAGTCTGAAAAGCATTGGGAAATACCGAGTAGTGTTCGAAACAGCGAATTCTAACCCACTATTTTAAAAATACAATCATATACATGAGTCGTTCGCAGCAGATTCCGAATGTTTTTAGAAACGACCATAAACAAGATGCTTGCTGTTCTAAACACATTTTCTTATAGTTTTTCGATTGCTAAATTCGTTCACCAGCGCAACCTAATGTGTAACAACTGTAGCCAACTGCTAGAACACATTCTTTAGCTTATTTATGCCAATGTGCATTTTGTAGAGGGTGGAGCTCCTGCACATTTATAGCATATCGTTAGGAATTATTTAAAAGAATGACTTTTAAAACTTTAACATTTTATTGTTTACACAACTGATGCCGCGGGGAAGAAATATCTCTTGCTATGTTCGTTTGATGTTTTTAGGCAGAAGGTGAATAGGTGAGGAGACCGCCAAACTCATCTCGACTCAAGACACAGCTTTCACAAACGCAGTTTACTATCCCGATCTCGTATCGTTTAATACCGGGGAATTTCAGCTGGGTTCGGCTTAAATGTATGTTAAATGTATATTTATAAACGTTATTATCTTAATATAGTTATCGAATTTATTGTATGATTCCGTTTTGTAAAACGAATTGTAGTTTTGCGTATTCTTGAAATAAAAGAAGCTTTTCAGAAGTCATGAAGGTAGGTCTATATCGTGGAGCTGAGCGTGCCCATGCCTCTCGTCGCGAAGAAGAATTCTCCTAGCCTTTCACCGACAGGCACCCCATGTGACGTCCATAAACGCGAAGTAGTTTTCCGCATATTTTTAGGTACCATTGTTACTATTATCACGAGCGAGCCTCATCCCTTCCCACCAAGCTAGTTCGAGCAACATTTAAGCTTGTTATCTGCCACAAAAAGGATTTCCCATTTAATACTCTGGTAGGTGAGCGGATGGCCCCTCGAGCAAATGCTCGCCTCTCAGGCGGCCGGCCCGGGTTCGAATCCCGCCGACTTCTAGAGTTTAAAAATCGTACGCTCCCCGGCTACCACGATAACATCTGCGGTAGTCGTTAACCCTTAACAAGGGAACTCTTCCTCAGTTTCGACGGGCAAGGCTAGCCACCTACCCGGCCTAAGGGTAAAGAGGGCTCATAGAACCACTTCGTGGTTAAAACAGGCCACTGGCCTATAATAAGAGGAAGGAAAAGAATACTCTAGTAAGGAAGCTAGTCAATCCAGGCGTCTTTTGACCTTGTTTACAAGTTACTTGAATTATTGGGATAACTGTTTAATACAGAGCGATTTTTTATAAACCAAATTGCAGCAGGCCCTGGATAGCCTGAATGAGTTGGAAGTACTGAAGTGTATTGTCAGTCTATCTCAAATTCAAGATTTGCGGGTTAAGTTTTGCGTCAGTGTGTGTCAAATGACAAATAAAACCTAACCTACTAACCTCGAATTTGATATAGACTGACAGTGCACTTCAGTACTGTCAACTGGTTTAGGTTATCCAAGGCTTGCTGAAAATGGGTTTTTAAAAAATCGCTCTATATCAGGGTGCCTCTTATTTTACTTTATAATTTGTATAAGCAGAGACATTTTAGCTTACCCAATGCAAACCCTTTCTCATGTATTCCATTTTTAAATTGAGACAGTCCTGTTCAACATTCGTATTATGTAAGCTTGATTCTACTGAGGGAAACTGTTGGAAAACTTTATTTACATTATGAAAAGCATAGATAAGATGTTCTGTATCCACACGGGAACTTATTTCATAGTTGTTTATTTTAAACGAATCGGCTGGTTCTATAATTTTACTGTATGCTTCCACGGCTTCCTCGGGTTCTTCTTGAAATGAATGTATGTCTCCAAGCTCTACGTCAATATGAAAATGAAAAATGTTTGAAAAAATATCAATACCTTAGAATCATCATAATCATAATCATAACTCTATAATAAAGCAGAACACTTCCCAAGGTCAAACATATCAACTCCTGGTCTATGTGCAGTTAGGTATTGTGGGCGTTGTCTTGATATTAGCAGCGTTGCCAGACCTGGTACAATTCTACGAATCTGGTACATTCTGAAACCGTTTCTGCAAAAGTATATTTTTAAAACGCGCATGCATTCAGTCTGGCAACCCTGCATATTCTGACCCGAGTGGTGCCGACCTACCGATGCCAGCGGTGACGTAACCGATCTTTGCCGTTTATGTTTGGAAGTGTGGTTAAAGTTTCGAAATAATGAATTGGAGTAATTGTGGGGTTATATTATCTATGGAGTAATTCTTCTTCAGGTACGTCATTAAAATCATTTGATATAATATCCGCGAAGGGCGCTGATAATAGATGGCGCTACCGAAATCTAACTTGTAAGGTCACTATATCAATAAGGTACCGCCAATAGTGATTTTTTATATCTATCCTTGTCGCACAATTTTCTCCAACTGGGGATAAAAACACGTAACCTAGCAGATTCCTCACTTTATAAGTGCCATTACACCAAAAAGAAAATCCCCAAAAACTAGTGTCTTCCCTATTGCACTTGGGAATTTTGTATTTGTTATCCTTATCTCACAATTTTCTCACATTTTCACGCGAGGAATGGAATGGCGGTACCTTATTGATATAGTGACCTTACTAACTTGGCTGCTAAGGACGGGGTAAACCGTTGGGATAAACAACGATCGCCAATGTGATAAGCAATTACGTCATTCTCATTCGTCCTATTCGTTTGTGTTGACTTCCACGTGTTTAGCAGCGGTTAGTTTGTGAGTTTGTGTTAGATTTGAGCACCGATAAAGTAAAAATGCCCCTCGTAACACTGTGTGACATCTTCGAGTATGTGGAAAAAGGTACGAGATGCTTAAAGGAAGGTGAAGCAGTGCTGAATGCAGGACATGTCATTATGTGTGGCCTGAACAATAAAAATAATGACGAAGTTGATGCCCTGTGTTTGCAAACATCAAACCTAAGAGGACCACCACACTCGATTAAACTTATTTTAGAGTTGTGTAAGTTGTTCAGAAACTTGGTTGTTTTTACATAAAATTCTATTAATCACACCTACTTACAGCTACTTCCAAAGAATGGAACTGCAAATGCAGTTGTAAAGCAGGTGCAGGAGGCAAATGCAAACACATAGTTGCTTGTTTATTGTTTATTAACAGGTTAGTCATGCCCTGATGAAAATAATTATTTTTCCCACGCCCACATACGAAAGTGGCAGTTTCCATGTTATCCATATCGTAACGAACGTGTTTGTTATGAAAAAGTGCACAATTCTCAGTTATATAGTGCGCTAAATATGTAATTTTAACCTAAAAACTGCTGACAATACGTCATTTTAACCTAAAAGTTACTGAAAAGGTCACTTTAACCCAAAAACTACTGAAATTGTTAGTTGTCACAGTAAAACTGTCATTTGTTAAATTACAAAAATGTGTTTTTGTGGTCATGGGAAAAATAGTGTACATAACTCGCTTGAAAGTGTATTGTATGCCACTTTCGCAGCTTGCTGGTTATGTAATATACTATTAATGTATCAGTATGTTATAATTTTCTAGAAATGAATTGGAACAACTGAGTTGCACGGACGTAGAGCAAGTGTGGGGCCAAAGGAAGCTCACTATAAATTCTGAGCATGCTGATGTAGAAGCAGTATCAGAGTCCTGCCACGTGAAATCCACCACAGCTGTAAAAGGCATTCATCACATTACAGAGGAAATGATTAAGGACACGGTACAAAAATTAATAGTTGGTAAGCAAGTTTGAATGATTACATTTGGATTAATTACTAACAAAATATTAACCCTAGGTTGTGCCTTTTCTTGTAATGAGAATCAGATTTAATTCTGCATTTAAGGCACTTACTTTTTTCAGTGGGTATTTCAGTACAATCTAAAATTATTCTTGTTGCCTGATATTTTTCAAAGCAGCGCGGCATATTACTTAATATTTCTTCCTTTGGAGGGAACCTTATAATTGGTTTTAAAAATAAACTTAATTTTTTTATTGTTGAACGAAAATAGGTCCGAGCAGCTTTTGTGCTGATTTGAAATAATACAGCTAAACTACTGAAAGTAAGATCTAATTTAATTTTCATTAGCGTCAGAAGAATCTGATTTTGACAGGATAAATTTGTGGTTGCAGATGAAACCTTTGAAATTGCCGTAACTAAAATGTTAAATACAGTTAAATTAACCACCCCTGTTAAAGTTCTGCATTTGTAATCGTTTTCAATTAACCTATCTACATTATACTTGGCAAATTCTTCGAAAGTGTTTACCTGAATAGATTTATCGTCACATTTTTCTAAACTCCACCGGATTTTCTTTAAAATAAATTAAATTAGAAATTACTTCCGAGTTGCTACTGCTAGCTTCTGTACTTAATTCTAAATCAGGTTCATCTTCACAAAACTTGGGAATCTGTACCAACTGTTTTCTATCACTACGATTTTTAGCTCGTGCACAACGTTGTTTTATAGAGTTTTTATTAAACACACGATCGTGGAGCCCCACTGGTAAATTCACTGAAGGCACAGCAGTCTTCTTCAGCCTGGGTAATTGATTGACGTGAGCTGCAAAAGATTGTACAAGTAGTTGTAATTCGAAAGAAAATATTTAGAAATGTGTTAGGTACTTGTTAATCTTGAATTTAGAAAAATTATTACGTGAAGAACTTGATCTTGAAAATATATGATCAATTTAATTACCTCTATAGAAGAAATCGTCGTCCTTAAAGTGCAAGCTGCACACTTTCATATGAGGTGAAACCTTTTTCCCCATTTTTAGCAATACTGCCCATTCCTTACGTATTGCTTTATTGGTTCTAGGAAATTTGTGCAAACTAATATCATTCTTGTACGTAGATGAACACTGCGGTACGCAACAATTGTTTTTACTTTTAGAAACACGTGAGGTAGTCGCCATCGCATTGCTTTTAACGGATAGCTGATGGCGTAAACAAACTTCTACCCCGTCCCGATTGTTTGCGAGTTTGGCCGCTTGGCGTCGTGTCGATCTGTGCCCTTCGCGGATAGTCATTCATGATACATGCTTTCCAGCATTTCACCAGTGGAATGACCAAATTGAAGGACGCACTTTGTCATCGTATGGACTTCACACTTCATCTAAATTGCTGGCGGATGGCAGTAAGAAACAATATTACAACTGTCATCGCTCTGTAAACTTTTTGTGTGTTCTAGGCAAATTAAAACAAGGTGTAACTTTTGAGCACATATTAAATGATATTCGTGATGCTGGATTGACGAAAGAGGAATCACAACAAATCCTACCTTTATAGAAGAAAGACTTGCACAATATCGCAAGAGATTTTCGTATAGATTATACACTCACCGGCACACTGTTGTATCGACAGCCTTATTTTTGGCCAAAACTGCAAAAATTAAAAGGTACAGTAAAAATGTCTAAATAATAATTCTCGATTGCTATAAGATCACTACATTAAATGCTAACTTTAATTTAGTTAAAATCAAGGTAAGCTCAGAGATACCGCTCGGCAAAGTTGGCTTTGCCTGTCAGTTGATCTAATTATTTTTTAATCACACAAATTTTTTGTTGTGCTTGCACCTAGATTTCTCTAGAAGAAATAATAAACCCAAACTTTTTTACGATGGACCCCATAACTAAATGTAAGTGGAATATTTTAGATTGGAAAAATTACCTTACAGTTTGTTACTTTATTTTTTACGAAATAAATAATCAAAAATGCAAAAGATATATTAAAAAAAAGTTCTGTTAAACTTTCTAGTGGGCTACAAAAAAATGTCAACCCGAGTCATCCGTGGTTTCTGCGTCGCGATTTTTGCTGGAGTCTCTATTTTTGGAAAATCAATTTTTCTTTTGCCTTTAGCTGCCTTTTTGGTATATTTTCGATGTTACAAGCTTTCAAGTATGTGTGTATATCAGTTTGGGACAATTGTTGCAAATTATTTTTGTCTACTTCCACGTCTTTGATTGACTTAAAATTTTGCACAACTATAATTTATGTAATAATAAAATTTGGTGCCATTTTTATAAAGAAACAAAATGGCGGATCCAAGATGGCGGGCAATTTTTGTAATTTACGTTCAATTTGTACTAAAATCTGTGTATAGGGATTTTAGAGGTCGCTGATTAGGAATTTAACGTTGAAAATAGAAACTTTAAAATAATCGATTCAAGATAGCGATTAAATTTTTATTTACGCCACTTCAAACCAAAATCTTTAGGTGAATTGGAACAGTTAATTTTTTGGACTTTTTAACTTTTTACGTAAGTTAGTCTTGGTGAAAAAGCGTAAAAAGGATCAATAGTCTTTTGCATAATAACAATCCATTGTATCCAAGTAACTAAACTTTTTTTATTTTTCGTTTTTAGATGGATACCGCTTTGCAAATATGGAACTTTCTAATATTTGGGTTTCTGAAAAAAAATTCAATATCTAAAGACCACTGCTTTAGTCAATTTTTTTTGAGTCGTAGTAAACCTTACCAAGATATTGAAGAATATTACAAGACTTTTAAACAAAATATTCGCAATGTAAGCATACATACAGGGTGTTTGTAGATCGCTAGACAGCTCATAACTTCATTAATAATAGAGATATAAAAAGTTTGATGTTTACTCTTGTGTTTCAAAAACGGCTCAAACGATTTTTTTGAAACTTTACATTTTTATTACATTTTTAATGTGGATTGATTGAGATGAGTGATTTTCAAGTTGAATTTTAGAGGTATTCAACTGAAAAATCACTTATCTCACATCAATACACACCGGTTATGCGATTTTCTTCAGAAGCTTGCTGTCGCATTTAGATAGTACAAAAAACTTATATATGAAGTTTCAACGCCATACCTCTTTTCATTTATGAGTTATTCTGTTCACAGACAGATCGACGGACGGACACACAGACCAATGAGCAAAAACATGTTTTTTGGGTTCAGGGGACTCTAAAACGTGAAGATCTGTTGAAAACCCAATTTTCGAATTTTTGGGGTGAATCCAATACTTTCTTTATCGTAAAAAGAAGTAAAACCCGTCTGCAAAACTTAATAGTGTGTTATTTACTGAACGGTTAGTTGTATGTAAAAAAGCTTTATATTCTTTTTTGTAGAGAATTTCCTAGCCTTCATTTTTTGTAATAACTAAAAAAGTCATACGACCCATAGAAAGCGAGATATTTGCGAAAAACTTATTTCTGTGACATTTGACCTTGAATAACTCAAAATGCAAGCGCGATATTGATGGGGACTTTTGAGACATTATTTGTAATGTCAAAATAAAGGTGTATGCAAAATTTCAGCTCACTTGGATTTTTTCGGCAGATGCTGCGGTTGTCCGTCTAATGTAACTGGACTATCTTGCGATATTGTGCAAGTCAAAGTGTGAAAATTGCTGTTGATTTTGTTAATTCTGTTATTTTGTTATTGCTATTGTCGCTATTTTTGTGTGTTAATTCTGTTTTAAAATGCGCCATACCACAATGTTGAGAACGCCTCCGATTTATTGTGTCGTTTAGCTTAAATAAGGTTAACAATTTAATGTCAATATGATAGATGTCAAAAGTGTTACCAATACAAAACTTGGAAATTACTAGATTCTAACATTAGTTCTGCCATCTATGACCACTGGTTTGGATTCAAGTTGTAGTGACATCGCCATGGATATGCCATCTACGAGTGCTGGTTCAAGTTCAGACGACATCCCCATGGACATTCGAGCTATAGGTGTTGGTTCAATTTCCAGTGACATCGTAATAGGCACTGATGATGAAGAGGTTTGTATTTTTGTGAATTATATGTTACAATGTTATGTACCTATTTTAATTATGGATTGCAGCTATGGTGTCACTGTAGGAAACCAGACGATGGCGAACAAATGGTAAAATGTTATGACAGAAAATATAGAATAAAATGGTACCATTCAGCATGCCTACAATTAAAAAAATTCCTAAAGGAAAGTGGTTATGTGAACTCTGTAAATATACTGCTCCACAAATGAACTGGACCATTTGCATATATTGGTGCAATTTTTAAAAATATTTTCCAAAAGGGCAGTCATGACATTTTTGGTAACCTTTCATGATTGTGTCACTATAAAAAGCATTTCTTTTCATAATTCTGTTTAAAGAAAACTAAGTCCATTAATAAAATATTATCATTTTAAAATTTTGAATTTTGCCCAAATATTGATAGCACATTGCATACAAAGTATGCCGAATTGTTGCCAAAGATTTTTAAACGTTCTGGAGAGACTCAAAGAACTATTAATTAACCTTTTTTTGTAATTCCTCTTATTTTTGTGAAATATAGTTTTTTTATAGTTTCATAATTTTTTAATTTTATTAATATGATTTTGTTAATTCTTCAGTTGATATTTGAGAATAGTGAAATTAAATATGCTTAATATGAGTATACTATAAAACAAAAGCTTTTATATATATACCGGGTGCTGACTTGCGCGACGCACCATAGGAATTTGCATAGTAAATTCTGTATGTTCAATTATTTGCTCCCCTAATTATTTTAGAGTTAAAGTGTAAATGCATTTTTTGTAGAGAAAAAAATACTGCATCCATTCATACTGTTGCTAATAATTTTTCATTTTCCGGAACCGAAGGAATGCAAAAAACAAACTAGCATTTTCACAAAAATCAGTGATGCCATGGAATTATTGAAACAAGCCAATGCCGCAAATGCGTGCGGCGCGACAATATGTGCTGTTTGTTTGTTTGTCATTGATGTTTGACGTTTATAATAATTCATTATTAATTATGTTCTGCTTAATTCCTCTAAGGTACCTAGACCTTGTCCATAACAAAAATGGTTTTACGAGTATGGTGGACGTTCGTTAAGTAAGCTCCTTGTTTATTGTAAAATATCTGCAAATTCCAAACAGTACAACCATTAATAGACTGATTCATTTTAAGTTTAAGACTACAGGCGGGTTATTAAATAATTGTAAGTGCAGTAATGAGGTTCAGAACTTACACCAAAACGAGAAAAACAACAATACGTTTAATCTTTTGACGGCAGTGACTGGATGATCGGACCGCACGCCTTGCGTTGCCATTAGCTTGTTTCAATAATTCCATGGCATCACTGATTTTTGTAAAAATGCTAGTTTGATTTTTTGCATTCCTTCGGTTCTGGAAAATGAAAAATTGTTAGCAACAGTATGAATGGATGCAGTATTTTTTTCTCTACAAAAAATGTATTTACACTTTAGCTCTAAAATAATTAGGGGAGCAAATAATTGAACATAAAGAATTTACTATGCAAATTCCTATGGTGCGTTGCGCAAGTCAGCACCCGGTATATATATATATATATATATTGTAACGTAATGTAATAAATACATTTTTTATGGGTGGTCCAGTACATTTGTGGAGCAGTATATAAATAGAATTATTTTGTTATTCTGTGTTGATAGAATCTGTATACAGTGTGTCCAAGATAAGGAGGGCCAGTATGGGGATCTCGGTAATGGTAAGAGATACAAATTTGGTTAAATGGGAAGAAAGTTGCGCAATTAAAGGACTAAAAAAATGACGTCCAGAAATCCTTGATATGATTTTTCGTTTTTGAATTATCTCAAAAAAACCGAATTTTTGGATTTTCTTTTTTATTTTTTTCTGGCGTTAATATTAAAGTTAGAGCGAAACTGATTAAACTTCTTTATAACAACTTTTAGTGGACTTAATGATTACGTTATCAATTTTTTTATCCGACGTTTCGTCTTCGAGAAACCATCATCAACTTCATTTTTTTAAATACGGTCCTGGTTTTTTGATGCCAAATTTGCAAAGCTCTTGTTACTCTGAATTCAACAATGTGCCACATATTATGATTTAATTACGTTTCGAGCTTTTTTCTGATCATCATCAGAAAATTTTTTAGATACGGACCTGCATTTCTCATAATTTTGTAAAAATAAGTTCATACAGAAAGATAGGCGTTTTTAGATGCCGTTAAAATATTAAAATGCACATCATAATATCATAATTCTGATACATTAATTTAATAAGCAACCAATAACTATTAACAATAAACAACAAATAAATGAACAAAAGATAGGCAGAAAGAATGAGAAAACGAGGCTTGAAAGACTTGAAACAATGTAATAGGTATTTAACGTTTTGAAATAGAAGAAGAACTTAGAAGATTGGTTCTTGAAGCCTTTCAAAGTATAACACCAGTATTGCTGAATAATGTTTTTTATTCTACAGTTAGAAGATGTTATTTATGCATAGAGAATGATGGCAACCTTTTTGAATACCTTCTGTAAATTTAATACCTATTAAATGGTTTCGATGTTCGTTTTGTTATTCTTTCTGTCTATCTTTTGTTCATTTCTTTTTTGTTTATTGTTAATAGTTATTGGTTGCTTATTAAATTAATGTATCAGAATTATGACATTATGATGTGCATTTTAATATTTTAACGGCATCTAAAAACGCTTATCTTACTGTATGAACTTATTTTTACAAAATTATGAGAAATGCAGGTCCGTATCTAAAAAATTTTCTGATGATGATCAGAAAAAAGCTCGAAACGTAATTAAATCATAATATGTGGTACATTGTTGAATTCAGAGTAACAAGGGCTTTGCAAATTTGGCATCAAAAAACCAGGACCGTATTTAAAAAAATGAAGTTGATGATGGTTTCTCGAAGACGAAACGTCGGATAAAAAAATTGATAACGTAATCATTAAGTTCACTAAAAGTTGCTATAAAGAAGTTTAATCAGTTTCGCTCTAACTTTAATATTAACACCAGAAAAAAATAAAAAGAAAATCCAAAAATTCGGTTTTTTTGAGATAATTCAAAAACGAAAAATCATATCAAGGATTTCTGGACGTCATTTTTTTAGTCCTTTAATTGCGCAACTTTCTTCCCATTTAACCAAATTTGTATCTCTTACCATTACCGAGATCCCCATACTGGCCCTCCTTATCTTGGACACACTGTATATGTTGATTGTTTATTTAGCATAAATGGCTTCGAAATATTCTTTATACTTTATCCATTGCAATTATTTTTCATACTTAATGTAGACATTAGTTATTCTGTTATTTTGTACTGTTATGTAAATATTTTGATTGTTTAGTACCTTAAATTCATTAAAATTTTGTTATAAATTATGGAATAATAAGATTAACGATAGCAAGCTGCTTTCGCTATTAACTTTAGGAGTACCCGCTAGGCCTGTTTGTTTCTCACTGTTATTCTTTGTACCTTCTTTTTATACCAGAATTCCGATTACTGATATATTAAAGCTTGAGAATCAAATTTACATACTGCTCAACATTGATTTGTCAGCTCCATACAGTATGTTTGATTCTGTTGTAAAAAAGTATTATTATAACTAAAATGAAACAAAACGAACTATTGATGTAACAAATTTTTAAGACTTAAATTTACCAATCAATACGGGAAGTCATAGTAGCAAGTTACGGCGTCGATCCATCTCCTGCAACCATGATAGTTAGGATGATTATTTTAATTTTAATTTACATGCTATAACGCTCATACCTGCATATAACAGAATATATCTACACTGCATCTCTTGTAATAAGGGTAACACCTGTTAGAGATGTCACAATAAATAAATATTAAATAGCTTCAAAATATCCGTTATGCTTTATGCATTAATAGTTATTTAACCAACAAGTGTGTTAATGAAGGCGATTAATAATCGAAACTGTTTAAAGCACGAACAAGCGATAGCGAGTGAGTGCCTTTAATAGTTGAGATTATTAATCGCCCATTAACAAACGAGTTGATTACAAAATTTTTTTGTTAACCGCAAAATCTTTTTTTGTGGTGAAAAATTTGATTAATACAACTAACCTCCATGCAAAATATCAAAACCTCAAAATCACATAAACAGTTAATTAATGAAAAAGAGTGGATTAATCAAAAACAGTGTATTAATAGATCTATTAATCCATCCTTTTTTTTAAAACAGTTAATTAATGAAAAAGAGTGTATTAATCAAAAACAGTGTATTAATGACTTCTATTAATCCATCCTTTTTTAGGAAAAATAATTCATTAATATTGAAATTAAGAAGCGGTCAACGGAAAAATTATTTTTCATACTTAATTTAGACATTAATTATTCTTTTATGTTGTGTAGACAGCATGTGTAATTTTATTGATTGTTAATGTAGCTTACATAGTTTTGAAATATCCTTATGTTTCTTATCATATAGGTACTATTTAATAATTTTTGCTATGTGATATTGTAATTTTGCTTTTTATTAATTGGCCACATGCAGAAAAAGATAATCAAATAATTTTACATTATATAATAAATGGTGGTGGATAGTATTAACGTTAGATCCTTAATTAACTAATTTTAATAATTTTGTAGATATTATTATTATTAAAGTAAAAATAATTAGATTAACTTTGTTAATACAATTTATTTCATAATTATACAATTATAGGAGGGCATAAATTTACGAGTGCACAAGAAACTGTTAATATCTGATCTACCACGGCAACATCGTCAGTTTTCTTTTTCACCAGGAACATAGGCATTGTTTCGTGAAGAACTGTATTTTTTTGACAAAGGACTCCAATAACGCGTTTGACGTGTATTCTGAAAAAAAGATATAATTAAGATAATTATTGTAACAATATACTTGCACTACCTCACAATTGCTATATTCCTGGTTGATTCTATATCCATTGGATCGAGCTGCCGTTACCCTTTTAGAAAAGCAGGCGTAATCACTGTGGCCATATGTAGTCCTACGGAGTCTTTTATTAAAAAGCCAAGATCTGCCAATACAAAATCTTCTGGCAAGAGATTGTTTAAAATCCCACAATCCTCTGTTAGACCTTTATCGCTTATTCTGCCACCATATCCATGTGATACAAATGATATTGATCCAGGAGGAGTGATGCCTATTAGTACCTTTACCGTATTATGTTGTTTGTACGTAGACCATGTAGTACATTGTACTTCAAGGCTACTTGATTTTTCCACTCATCTCAAAACAATCGATTATTACTGAAATCTTGTTGCCAAATGCTACCTTGAAGCATTCTGGCATTGATTTAATCAGCTGATCTCGTTCAGGCCAAATAATAAAATTTTTCATCCGTTGATACATAATATTCAATGTGGTATGAAATATTCTGGAAATTGTTTGTACGCTGACGTTAAACATGTATGCCAATAAACTAAAATCTAAATGTATTCTAAGTTTTATCACCGTTATCAAAAACATGACTCTAAGCATGTTTTACTTACTGAATTAGGAATAAATATATATAATTAAATGTGAACTGTATATATTGTATGTACCTATTTGGTGTAGCATTTGCCATAGTAGGCGTGTGTAAAAGAATTTTTTTTTGTAATGTCACCAAGTATATCTATCTAACGCGCAAAACTTTATATGCGGCATGTGCCGTGGGCTACAACGTCATTCTTCCATGCTCACGTAAAACTTTTACATTCACTGGAAAACTCTCACTTTTCTTAACTTGTAGAACAATTCTTTCCGCATTTTTTTTACTGCGTTCCAACAACGTCGTATTAATTAGGACGCCTTCCAGAGGCGAGCGTTTCCTTTTCAGAGACTTTCCATTTGAAAAAATATTTTTTGGAACTTTTCCTTAGCGTGCTTTTAAAACTTTCTTTAGTGCAACAAAAGTAATAAAATTTGTTGTACATTTTAAATGCGGCATATGCCGCGGGTTTCAGCTAGTTTACTATATTTACTAACTACTATTTACAATTACAACTACTATTTACATCTAATCCATATACCAACAAGAATATCAGCAACAATTAAATTTAACTGAAGTAGACATAACTAACACCAATACCAAGCTGAAAAACATAAAAGCACCTGAAAAAATGAAATTCGTAATGAACTATTAAATATGATAGCCAACTAGTAAGAATAACCGAAAATCATAAACTTTTTCAAAAAATAGTAGAACTTATAGAAATACTAATCGACTGGCATAATTATATAACAATACCAGTATCCCAAAATGCAAAAAGTCGTTCTTTTCAATTACTGTGGAATAGATATTTATACGAATAGATATTTATGCATTAAGGAAGATATGAATATGTTTTTTCCCTGAGGTTGACATGTGTTACAGACCGAGGGCCCCTTGGTTACCCAAGGTAAAGAACATGAATATCTCCCGTGGTGCATACAATATTTTATCTACTAGCATATTCGTAAAAATAATATGAAATTTCAAAATGTCATAATGACATTTAAATTTAGAATATGTAAGTAACATCAAGGATTGCCTCATTGTAGGGTTGCTAATACGTTAATTGTAGTTGCATTGTTACCATGAGTTTGAGGGAGAAATAATTTGACAAGTCCCTTGGGAGTTATGAGTAGCTTTTCATATTTTGTTTCTATGACGAAAATGTACAATATCATGTTGCTAGTAGATAATAACACTACAGATTGGTGGTGGATAATGTGAACATAGACAATCAAATCAGCTAGCATACAGTTTATGCGTTTTGTATGCGATTGACATCTAGTATCCGCAGAATCAAGGTGTTTTGTTTTCAGAAAACACTGAATCCTCGGATACTAGATTTTAAATCATATATGTCTGTTTCTGTCGAACGCTTACAAAGCCCATAAACTGTATTCTAACTCATTTGATTACTTATGTTCACATTTTCCGCCACCAATTTGTATACAGATAACTAGCCATTTAACCAATTCTGTGATTTCAACCCAACGTGCCTTCCGCGAGAGAACATTAGAGGCATTAAAATTCTGACGGAAAACTCAATGGGTGGAAATTCAGAATACGTCATAGACATTGTAAGACGTAGCAAATTCTTAACATTTCGATACCTACAATACCTAATTATCGTTTCTTTTACTAGGCGGGGTCAAATTTATTTTCCTGAACAAGCGCAGTCGCTGTCACAGAGTGTACAGGTTGGGGCAATTTCTATGTTTTCATAGGGAATGTCGATATACTATGTTCACTATGGTCCCGGATTGTCAAAAATGACATTTTATGGTAGCACTGTTGAATTTCTATTGGTTTTTTTGTTACTACTAGGTTGGACAACGCAAAAGCGTAATTTTGAAAATTTGGGTTTTTGTTACCTGGTAACTTTTATTTATTTTTGCTTAAGTCACTTCGAAATATAACCTATAATTTATAGTTTTGACATTAGTAGCTTTATTAATTGTTTCTAGTTACCCATAGCTTGACTTAAAAGTATTAACCATGATATAAAGGACTGTTTTTAATTGGATTTTGACATTGACAATCCGGGAATAGAGTATAGGTATAGGAGATATGGAAAAATGGACCTCCATCCTCGATCTATTTTCGAGAAAAACTTAATGGTGGAAACCAAAATGGGCTACCGTCTTTTGTTTTCGAGTTATAAACAAAAATTGAATTTTTCGATTTTCCGTTTTGTGACCATATCTCGCTTATTTATAATAATAGATAAAAGTAATTTGACATTCTTGTGGCACATTTTCGATACGAATGTAGTGGGTAGTCGGTTATTCAAAAAACGTTTTGAAATTCGAGTTATACCATAAAATTGAATTTTTGTATATGAAACCCATAGTTGTATGTGGTATCATGAGTACTAATAGGATTTTTTACTTCAAAGTTAACTTATCAACGGATACGATAAACATGTACTGTCAAACCTGAGTTTCCCCTCACTTAGCAACCAGGATATTACGTGATTCGAAATCAGTGCAAACAAATTTCATTTCTGTGTCAAATTTTTAAATAATTTAATAACAAACGGACCGAATAACAATTTAAAATCAATTATAGCCCAGTTACATTAGAATGAAAAACGCAGCATCTGCCAAAAAAACTCCAAGTGAGCTGAAATTTTGCATACACCTTCATTTTGACATTAAAAATAATGTCTCAAAAGTCCCCATCGCTATCGTGCTTGCGTCTTGAGTTATTCAAGGTCAAAGGTGACAAAAATAAGTTTTTCGCAAATATCTCTTTTTCTATGGGTCGTATGACTTTTTTAGTTATTACAAGAAATGAAGGCTAGGAAATTCTCTACAAAAAAGATTATACAGGTTTTTTACGTACAACTAACCATTCAGTTCTTTCGATTTTTTCAAAAACGGCTCTATCAATTTTTTTCAAGCATTACATTTTTATTACATTTTGAATGTGTATTGATGTAATATAGCTAATTTTCCAGTTGAATACCTCTAAAATGGGTTTCTTTTGTGTTTTTCGTGTTTTTTTATTAACTCCTATTTTAAATATATTTTAAAACTGAAAAATCACAAGAGTAAACACCATACTTCCGGTTATGCGATTTTCTTCAAAATCTTGCTGTCGCATTTAGATAACACACAAAACTTATATATGAAGTTTCAACGCCATACCTCTTTTCGTTTTTGATATATTCTGTTCACAGACAGACAGACACACAGACACACAAACACACAGACCAATGAGCAAAAACATGTTTTTTGGGTTCAGGAGACTGTAGAACGTGAAGATCTGTTGAAAACTCAATTTCGAATTTTTGGAGTGAATCCAATACTTCCCTTATCGTAAAAGGAAGTACTTAAAGCCCGTCTACAAAATTTAACAGTGTATTATTTACTGAAGGGTTATTTGTACGTAAAAAACCTGAATAATCTTTTTTGTAGAGAATTTCCTAGCCTTTATTTCTTGTAATAACTAAAAAAGTCATACGACCCATAGAAAAAAAGATATTTGCGAAAAACTTATTTCTGTCACCTTTGACCTTGAATAACTCAAGACGCAAGTGCGATATCGATGGGGACTTTTGAGACATTATTTGTAATGTCAAAATAAAGGTGTATGCAAAATTTCAGCTCACTTGGATTTTTTTGGCAGACGGATTCTAATGTAACTGGACTATTATAGTTTTTAATAGATATGTTATAACCAATACTTCCAATTAACATTTTTGTGTATTTTGAAAAATAAGGGTAAGTACTTTATTCTTCCATCACTTTCATATTTTCGAACCTCCCTAGTATATGAAGTAGGATATTTAAATTTTTGCAAATGCATTTTTAATTTGAGAAGCTGCCGAGATTTTAATCGACAATAAAACGTTCTGATAAATGGATGTTTAATTACGTATATTCTAAATGGTACAAGCCTTTAACTAGAAAACGACGAAATATTAAAAATTGTGAATTGTTGCTATAAAGTAGTGAAAATTAATAAATCGATACCATACGACATATGTCACTGAAATGGGAAAAAATTCTATTTCTCATAATGCTACAGCTAACTACGCGTATGAGTTCCATATAAAAAATACAACTTTATGTTATAATCCGAATTTTGAAACTTTTTTGGACAACGCACTACGCCACTGAATTATTATCAAAAATAAATAATATTAATACTACTTACGGGAACTTGAAAATTTTCGTACCTTTTACCTCATCTTAAAAGTTTAATTTATTATTATTCATTTTAGATACACATTTTTCTTACTTTCTGTGCCGCCTGGCGATATGACCAAGTTCGGCGTTGTCACCAAAATCAAAGTTGGGCGTTATGACCAAGTTGGGCGTTGTGACTAGAATCAAAAGTGGGCGTTGTGACCAAGTTGGGCATTGTGATCAGAATCAAAGTTGGGCGTTGTGACCAAGTTGGGCGTTATGACCAAAATCGAAATTGGCCATTGTGACCAAGTTGGGCGTTCTGGCCAAAATTGAAATTGGGCGTTGTGACCAAGTTGGGCGTTCTGACCAAAATTGAAATTGGGCGTTGTGACCAAGGTGGGCGTTGTGACCAAAAAGGTGGTTTAAGTGGCGTCGATAGCTTTCTTTTATAACAGGCGTCGGTGGGCGTTGTGGCCCAGTTGGGCGTTCTGACCAAAATTGAAATTGGGCGTTGTGACCAAGTTGGGCGTTGTGACCAAAAAGGTGGTTTAAGTGGCGTCGATAGCTTTCTTTTATAACAGGCGTCGGTGGGCGTTGTGACCAAGTTGGGCGTTCTGACCAAAATTGAAATTGGCCGTTGTGACCAAGTTGGGCGTTCTGGCCAAAATTGAAATTGGGCGTTGTGACCAAGTTGGGCGTTCTGACCAAAATTGAAATTGGGCGTTGTGACCAAGTTGGGCGTTGTGACCAAGTTGGGCGTTGTGACCAAGTTGGGCGTTGTGACCAAAAAGGTGGTTTAAGTGGCGTCGATAGCTTTCTTTTATAACAGGCGTCGGTGGGCGTTGTGACCAAAATTGAAATTGGCCGTTCTGACCAAGTTGGGCGTTCTGGCCAAAATTGAAATTGGGCGTTGTGACCAAGTTGGGCGTTCTGACCAAAATTGAAATTGGGCGTTGTGACCAAGTTGGGCGTTGTGACCAAAAAGGTAGTTTAAGTGGCGTCGATAGCTTTCTTTTATAACAGGCGTCGGTGGGCGTTGTGACCAAGTTGGGCGTTCTGACCAAAATTGAAATTGGGCGTTGTGACCAAGTTGGGCGTTATGACCAAAAAGGCGGTTTAAGTGGCGTCGATAGCTTTCTTTTATAACAGGCGTCGGTGGGCGTTGTGACCAAGTTGGGCGTTGTGTCCAATATCGTTTTTGGGCGTTATGACCAAGTTGGGCGTTGTGACCAAAAACAAAAATGGGCGTTGTGACCAAGTTGGGCGTTGTGGCCAGAATCGAAGTTGGACGTTATGATCAAATTCTGAGTTGGGATTTGTGACCAGTGGACGTTGTGTCCAGGCCCCGTATATTATACATCAAGGTAGCGAAGCGCAGTATTATAACCTGAGCGCATATTAGATACTGAGCGCGAAGGTTATAAGACGATTCGCTACCGTGGTGTATATACTATCTTTTGCACTACCAAACGGCTTATTACCGAAATTCCCAAGAAATTTCTAAAATATTTTAACTGTCAACCTGACAATAAAGCTCTTTAAAACGTCAAAATTAAAATAGTCATATTTGGTAACTTAATTTATTAGTTACCACGGTAAAAATTGTTTATTTTACTTTCTCTACCGTGGTGGAGAAAATCAAGTTCACGACCTAAAGATAGGCCAATAACGGTGCGTTCTGAGACTAGTAGTGCAAAACAGCTATTTTCCTAATATAACCATTTCCCTGGAACTTTTATACTGATTGTGTTAAATTTACGCATACGTAAGTAACAAATGTTATGTTGCTTGAATATATCGTTTTTGTTTATGAAAACATACCATTTTAATTTATTTATTATACACAAACAATAATTAGGTGATACAATATTTTCCCCATGGAGGTTAATCTGTATAAAGTTTGATATCACACGAGATCATACACTTAGAACTACTAACAAAAAAATATTGTTACGATTTGCGTTCTTTAATGAAATGAACTATACGCGGTTGTAGGAAACTGTACTTTAATTAGCTATAAGCCATTTGTATCAGAAATATTTTAAGGTAGAATTCGTAGGCAAAATATAATATTAAAATTACAACAAGCGAATGTTAGCCGGTGTTTAGAAACGTGCCTTTCTCTGGGAAGTTGGAGATATTTCAATCTCACGAATAGATTAGAGTAAATTTATGCAGGGTTTACTTCGTACGCCAAAAAATTAGGCAAAGGTGTATGGCCATAACGTGATCAGAAGTGCAACTGTTGCAACTCGATCGTAAAAATTTCGTGCCGGCGGGGGCAAATTCTTGTAGCAGCATTGTAAAACTTTATTAGCAATAATTTGCGAAGGATCGAGCTTGACAAATTTCATCGTGTGAAAGCTTCAAATTTGTCAAATTCATAGAAGTATTATGAACTGTCAGGTCCGTATGTACGTGCCAAAAGTCCAAAAATTAGAACTGCTCTGATAGGCTTATTTGGAAATTTGTAAACGCCTACCGAGTTTTCTTGGTCAAACTGGACTTAGAATTTAGATAGTTAATAAGAAGAAGTTAATAAGTAAAGTTAAGAAGCAACCGTATTAAACTTAAGTGTTCTGTAAACGGCAGAAAAATAAATGCAAGTATTTGTACTTAAGTGTTCTTATTAATCTCGCAACAGTAGCTTTAGTTCGTGTCCAAGTGTATTTTAACTAAAAGGATTGCCAGTTACTCCAACTTTAGACGTCCCGCCACAATATACTGAACGTAGCAACCCTAAATTATTTAATCTGTAAAATTCTAAAACAGATAGTAATCATAGAGTGCTATGAGCAAAGATATCAACACAAATAAGCAAAAGAGAAAAACTATGGTAAAACTGAAAGGAAAAATATTCCAACAAACAGTAGAAAGGACACGCCAGCAAATAAAAGGAATCAGAGCTGGATATGCTGAATAAAAAATTGACGTATTTCTTATTTTGAGAGGCAACAGAATACATAGTTGCTGACAAAAAATAGGATGCAGAAATTAGGCAAAGAAACATAAAACATAAAAAAGAGACGATTACAACGCATGCAAGCAAACAATAGAATAGTAAAGCGAAAAAGGAAAATGTTAGAATACAAAAACCAAAATTAAAAGAAACATTAGGAGATAGAGAGAACTTAAAAGATTTAATGAGGAAATTACGTGAAATAAATTATCAAATTGCAAAACTTATGGCTGACGAAAATAGAGAAAAAACACAAACGGAAAATATAATAGAAACGATAAAAAATATTACCCAAAAATATATGAAACAAAAAATTTAGCTATACCCGGAAAATGATAAAAATAAGAAGTTTTGGATCAGATCAGATCACATTTCCGAAGTAATAACCAAATAAAATAATACATTGCTGATGAGAGAGCATACCCAATAAGAGGACACCAGCAGAATACGAAGAGGTAATAGGAATAATAAGGTACGGAGGTAACCCTATACTAAAACTAATAGAAAGAGTGTAAGTGACGTTAGCACCTGCACAAATTTAATATAATTAGTACGTTAAAATTTTTACGCCGCCAACTTCAGTGACAATTGGCGCTTGCTTCTCCAATAGGCGGCAAATTACGATAAACGCGAAAGCTCCGCCGTGTGCGAGTTCGCGTGTAAACCGCTACAACGCAACCCCACCTAGATCCCACTAGAAGATAGCCCAGCGATAGTGGCTCTAAAGGGTATAAAAGCAAGATGGTTGCCTTGGTGAAGGCACTGGAATCCAGTGTTCCAGCCACCAGCCTTAAGCCCCAAGACGGGCCAAAACAGACCTGAGTTCCTCCAGTCAGCCGCCACCGAACATGCGCTGCTTAACCCGCTTCCCAGGCCTAGCCGATATATCGGTGGCACGATTTTATGCCGAACCCGCTCCACCGTCTCCAACGTCACGTAATAGCACCTGGAGCTCCAACCCAAAGCCTCACGTCACCTCAGCCCCCAGAGGCGGCCCTGCAGTCTTCGATATCGCGTAACAGCAAGTGTTCCCCAGATCTGACATCTGAGACCAACTCGAACATCTGGCCATGGTGAATTACAACGGTCAAATTGAACCGCCGTTATCCACGAAGAAGTGTCCATGTTTGGTAACTATTAGCACCGTAAATAAGCAAGAGATGGTGATTTCGGAGGCTTTCACGGCCATTGTCATTAAGTAGCAAACGACTTCCGGGATTGGACCGTGTCATGATTGAGGTTAAAGAGCACGGTAACTCAACGTGTTAACCACGCCAGAAGCGAAACTCTTTGCAAGGGAAGGGACAGACGAGCACGGTAACTCAACGTGTGAACACGTCAGAGGCGAACAGACAATAAAAGAAAGAGTGAAATAAACAGAATACAGTACTTACTTGAGTTAATTGATTAAAGGATATATTATTAGAAAGAATATTTGTCAATTCTTGGTTTGATTAAGTTTAGAAGTCAAACTGACAGTTAATTTCATTCAGTAATCAAAAATTATAATAAAATTTGAATTTCAACTAATAGATAACTAGGTTGGCGAACCACCCTGAGAGTCTCAATTGTAATACTTAGTTAAAAAGTAAAATTAAAAATTATCGATTTGAAAAGAAATAGTAGGGCTAATACTAAATAAGATATGCATCTCAAGCATTGAGCCGTTGCATAATTAATGACTAGCACAACGTGGAGCTATCATTACAATACATAGATTGTATAATTAATTTTAACTTAAGAGATTTTGACTTCTATTATAAAGACCATTATTTTATTTAGACTGCTCTTAATCTATTTCACTCGAAAATAATACGAACTTTTGGTTTAGTATTTGCCCGTAAAGACAAAGTTAATGCGAATGAGTAATATAATCAAAATTATCCAGACCACAGCAAAATAATACATTTTCAATTGATATTAAACGCATAATAAATATATCAGGAACACGGAAGGGAAAATACAAAAAAGCAGGCTTCAAGCAAAGGTATAATTAGACCATCTGCAAGCAAGGCGAATATTAACTGGAAAATCCAATGAATGCAGAGCACTGTGGATAGCAATGGTAGATTAGGACAAGACCTTCTACTCGTTGAAAATATTAGTTACATGTTAAATGCTGTGAGTAGACGAAAGGTATAGGAACATCCAGTACATATAAAAACATTCAACATCAAAGGTAGCCACTCAAAAAAAATAATAAAACTACAATCTGAAGTACAAGGTAATTCGATTGTTCCAAAACTCTTTACAATGGCTTCGTAAGATATATTTAAGCCTTTGGAATGGAACGGAAAGGGGTTAAAAATAAATGTGGAAAAATTAAGTTACCTAAGGGTTCGCTGACAACAAATGCTACACGAATTAAACGATAAATCAAAACAGATTGGATTAAAAATAAACCTAGTAAAACAAGACATCTAACATACGAACTTGAAGATAATGATCAAGAAATACGAAGAGACAACGTAAGAATAGAAAATGATGAGACCCATTGATATTTAGAACAAACAATCAAACTATCAAAAAATAATTTAAAAGTTGCTTGGCCAGAGTTTGGAAGATTGCACACAATATTTAAATGAAAGATGACAAACGCCTTAAAAGCAACAGTTTTGGACCAGTATGTGTTAAAACTTAACATATGGAACGGAGAAAGAGGTTCTTAATAGAAGCATCGTGCAAAAACTAACGAGCAATGGAGAGGAGCATGTTTAACGTGACACTTCGTGATCGTGGTCACATACTCCACACAAATACAAAAAAGATAGAAGATAACGGACGTGATTCAACGTCTATGCAAATTACGATGGAACTGGGCTGAGCATATAGGAAAATCAAAGACAACATATGAAAGCGTAGAATTACTAAATAAACGCAGTAGGGACAGACCACAAACTAGATAGACTGACGCCATAAAGCGACTAGCTAGAAACAACTGGGTGCAAAAAACTAATGACCGAAATAGGACGAAAACTTAAGAGCGGCTTGCATGATGATGATGGTGATGCTGATGATGATAATGATGCTGGTTTCTCTGTGAAAAACTTCATACATACGGATAGATATATTGATTAGCGAGCAATCAAATGCTTTAAAAAAAGGTAGCTGTGCGGACGGAACTAGATCCTGTCAACGAATTATCTTCGACCAATACATACACTGCACAAAAGAAAATATCATTATGCGGCCAACAGCATTCCATTTGTTATATGCAGTACCTACATCCATTATCTCCTAACTGGCATAGCTGCTAAATTATGTGCAATACTCCAGACTTCCTGCATGTTACCACACCTAGCAGAAGCATATGCGCGAGCTATACAACTCAGATTTAATCAGAGCTGACATTGAATCGCACGCACACACAATGTCTGCATTTATATTTTAATAAATCTGGACATGCCCACAAATACCCAGGTACGTTCTAAATACCTTCAAACAAAGGCTCGTAGACGAAATTTACGCAAGGTTCGAATATTCCACCTTGCTGTAATGCAAGGTAGATTGGCAACGCTTATGTGGCGTAAACAAGAACCTGGCAGAGGTCCTCCTCGTTCTGAAAATTAATAATTCAGGCCCCGAACACATCATTACTAAATTCAAACGAACTTTACCGAATTCGCGCCCGTCCGGAAAACTGTAGGAACGGTGATTTGATGTTCATAAATACGGCCTTTGAATAGTGCGACTGTTGGCACACCGGTATGGTTTAAAATAGCTTAACTAATATGCCATTTTGCTACCAAAATGCAGGCCATGCGCCACTGCTATAAATGTATCCGAACGAATTCGCGGCCACTTGACCGACGATAAGCTACGGCTTGTCAGTGTCCTTAGAATATGAGTGCTGGTTTTAAAATATCCGTGTCATTGAATAAATTAAGACGGGTATACTTAGTATTATTTTGATCCTGCGGCCCCACATAACGTTACATGACTGGTCGCCGATTTGCAGATAGCAGATTAGACGGGAGACATCTGCACCGTAACTACAAATTATACTAATTGTCCCCAGAACCATAATCTCTTATGCAACTATGCAGGTCAATTAAGTTTTATAAAAAACAGCTGGATGCCAATGTGATTCAGATTCTACTGATGGGTTGTCGCACACCTGCCATAGCTGCCTGATACAACTCGTGGCATTAATAACAAATTTGCACAATGCGTGACTGCTAATTTTTCAACTACTATTGTAATTCATATTTTAAACTGTTCCGAGAAACATTTTCTAATACTAAACAATATTTAAGAATAGAAATATTGTATATAGGTACTATATAGGAGTATGAGATTATCCAAATCTACCAAGGTCATATGTGCAAGAATATCTAATTAACGATTGTAACCGGTGTTGAACTTAACGTTTTTACGTAGTTAAGTAAGTCAGTTTGAATGTAATACATCAAATTTTACGTTATAAATTACAATTATGTAATCAAGGTTATTGAATGACCTGAGCCATTGGCAATAGGTCAACTTTTCGAAGAAGATAAAAGAATATTACAACTATTGAATAAGAAAAATGATCCTTAGTTAAGTTTACAGTTAACGGATAGGCCACCGCCACATGTCAGACGTAGCTTTTATTCAACCATACTAATTGATAATCTAATAAATATTTTTATTTGATAGTTCCACTCGTTGAATTGTGTTGTGTTTCAATTCCAATGAAAAGTTTGAACGGCCACAAATGGAAGTGATTTGGTCGCGAGCATATCGTTGCCATTTTGCTGTGTAAGTTTTTCGTAGCTACTAATCATGACAGCTTGGCTGACGAAATACGTATTTAGCAGTTGGTAAATACTTGTGTGGAGAGGTGTTTTAACGAATTGTGATATTTTCAAACCACAGGCTTCAGCAGTGTTTTATTAGTTAACTTATACTCCATAACTTTTCGTTTCATAAATGCCACAAAATTATTTGATGAACATTCAGGTCGTTCAAACTTTTCATTGGAATTGAAACACAACACAATTCAACGAGTGGAACTATCAAATAAATATTTATTAGATTATCAATTAGTACGGTTAAATAAAAGCTACGTCTGACATGTGGCGATGACCTATCCGTTAACTGTAAATTTAACTAAGGATCAACGTTGTCTTTGCGTGGCCTGTGCTGCGAATCAATGCTTGCCGGATTAGTCTTTTTGCACCCATAAAACGCATCCATTTACATCGTCTTGCTAAAGTTATTTATCGACGCAGATTACTCAATTTTGGTTATATTACAATTCATGATTAGTTTCGCTTACAGTACCAGTTTATTTTTAAATATAACATAAATGAACGAACTTGACTATGTCTCGCCTGCCGTTAGACACACAGTACAAGATCTATTCAAAAAGAATCTGAACTTTTATTTTAAAATATTGATATACGTTAAAACTTAACCAGACCTGTCTTCTAGAACTCCCTCCTACTTTTTACACAGAACTTCTAATATTTTGTCTACTTATGAAATGCGTCTTGGAATGCGTTTTGCAAGATGCCACACGTACGTTCCATGGCGAATTTTCTTCTCTTCTACCGTCTGAAATAGGCGACCTATTACGATCGATTTCAGCGTTGAGAATAATAAGACCACAAGGGCCAAAAATATAGTGAGTAAGGTCAAAGTGTAACATCCAGATCTTGTTTCTCCATACCTTATGCAACTTCTTCATTACTGGCGCCTTCATGACTTGCAAGAAAAACTCATGATGGACAATGACCTTCCAATAACAAAAACACCACCTCCATATTTGATAGACTCCTCTCTATAATCTTGCTACATCTGCGGCTCTGTAAAAGTTTGTCTCAATTTTTAGCAGAATTTTAAGCAAACTATTTATTCTTCAAGATCCTTCATGTTCTAACTTCCCTACTACGTAGAGCGAGCTGCGCACTTTTGGATAGACTTCGTGTACTGTGCGATCATAAAGGTCTTTGCAAAACAGTCAAATCTCTTGAACAATGTCGACATAATTGATTGCTCATTGTCTGGGAACAAATAACTATTGCTTACCTAGGCCGCGAGATGACTGTTTGGCGTACTGAAGAATGCTTGGCGGGCGAGACGCAGTCGAGTTCGCTGAAATATTTCGAGAAAGCCAAAAATTTCCCGGACATATATACAATATTTTTTGTGTAACACCAATGCATATTATAATCAAAAACGCATTATTAATTTTTTGTGCAAACGTGCCGAAAAAAATTACGACTATTGTTATTACTGTTATTAGCAACGACCGCGAAAACAAATTTCGCAGCTGTAATTGCGTACGTAAGTAAAATGTTCGACACGGTTGCACAAAAAAATAAATATACATAATATTGTTTTTAATTTAATCTATGTAATTATTTGGTGGCAGCAGTAGTAGTGCAATCGCTTAATTATCCATTTCGTTCAACCCAACGAAGGAAAAAAATTGGAACCAACAGGATTGCTGGCCAAAGATTATCAAACTGTTTGAAGTCTTCCGATTTAGGTACAAAAGTGTTCTTTAAAATGAGAGATGGTAACTATCTATCAAATCACAAGTGAAACTCTGCTGATTTGGTGAAGTGCATATCTTCGGCCACTTTTTCGTGTTAGCTAGTAGGTATTGCGCGGTTGTTAAATATTTGTGTGGCTAGGGGTTTTTAACGAATTGTGTCAGTTATTAATTATGAAAACTCATAAAACGTGAAATAGTATCAGTTTATCAATTAAACGTAGGTACCAAATTACTCAGCAGGGCTCCATTTATTTGAATTTGTCAGTGCGTAATTATTCGAATTAATTGAATAGATAACAACCATCTAAATTTTGCAACAATTAAAAGTATGAAAGAAAACAAATATTCAAAGTGTTGAAAGTTAACTATTAAACATTGCTTTAGTTTCTATTTGATCTCGTCGATAGAATGTATTTCATTTTTGCATTTTTTTCTTATACACCTTTATTGTACCATCACTTCGAATAAGCTCTCTATAAACGCTTAGGAACATTCGTTGTAGCAAATATTCTTAAATCGAACGAAGAATATAATGTACAACAAAAAACTATTTTACGTGAACGCTTGTCGTGCCGGTTGAACATATTATTATTTATGTATTTATTAGATGAGAATTTTCTATCCCATTTCTGAATAGTCGAAAATTGAAATGATGAATCAAAGAAATCACGGCATTAATCTTATCAACATAAGTATTGCTGGATTGTCGTTAAAGAGATATGTAAAGAACAAAAGCAGATACATGTGAAGTATTACAAAAAGCAATTAAACGCTTCCAGTTATTTAGATAAAATGGCAACCACTTAGAGAATCAACTATGAGCGGTAAAATATAAAGGACAATTCGTTCAAATGTAGTGATGATTCATATAAATTTGTTGTTTGATATGCCGTCAATTAGGATGTTACACTTACGAAAACTGTTCATAGGAATGCTAGTGAAACACTGTTACTAAAATAAACAAAAAAAATGCTACTTAATCAAACATAATATCGTTTATAGAATGTTGTGAATCGTTTACAAACTGCATTGCATTTGCAAAATATGCGCTAAAACAGAAATAGTTATTTAAAGCAGAATCTAATTTAAGCTACTTTAAGAAAAGTTATTGGGCAAGAGCTCAACAGTTCAGCTTTAAATTTTAGTATACTAATAAACGGGCGCCACTCTAGCTGGCAATATTTTATTTTTGTACCTAGGAAATCATAGAAACTAGTAAGACATTAAATTCTTAAAATAAAATCGCAGCAGGTTTAAAACTACACAGAACTTGTTTGTATAGGAAAAGTATGCAACTAAGCAGTATTTAATAATTATTCTACATTTGTGTCCCTATATATTTTAGCTTCACTATGCTTTAATATACTATGACAGCAAAAGTAAAATCCGCGCAATTGCCATATTTAATGTATTCATCCACTAAGGGGCTACTTATATATTATAAATAACCTTCAGGTTTTTCTCTGAGTAACAGGAACAAGAAAGCCAGTTCCTTGCGAAATATAAAATGAGCGACTACGCAAAATTTCTGGAATAGAACATCCTCAATTCTTATTTTTAAATTTGTTTACTGAGAAAAATCGCTGTATGAATTATATAAAATAGTTAGAAATGTCGAACTATTGTTGAAGATTAAAGGACTCAAGAGTATACGAGGGCTGTGCTTCCAATTGTTAGAAAAAGACTAACTTTTAAAATATGATTTTATTTTTTTTTCAAAATAGCCCGGGCTTGGTCATAATGCATTTGTTCATTCTTTGAAATCGTTTCTAGAAACAGGCAGACAACCACCGCATTTGCAAAATTTCTTACCTTAAGCTTTTTAATCTTTAGAAACAAAAAGCAATCGCTGATGGCAAGATCTGGACTGTATGGAGTGTGAATAGACTCCAGATTCGTGTAAGAAATTTTGTTGCGGTATGCGGAGTTGCATTATCATTCTGTAAAAAATGCCACGTAAACTTAATTTTCGCCAATCACCATGCAATTTTGTAAAGGCAAACTTTTGTATGCCACTTAGAAGTACAGTTTTGCAATCATCAAGAACACTGCGTCTGAAGAAAGCATCAATCATTATTTCTTTGCACTTTGACATGGAAAAACTTTTGTTGGCATAGCCTCATTTTCAAAAGTCCAACCACTAGACGGTTTATTTATGGGTTATAATTATAGATCCAAGATTCATCACTCGTAACAAAAGTAAACACACGATTTGAGAATTTTGCATCTAACTTTTCAAGTATAAATCTGCACTAATCTACGCATGTTTATTTTTGTTTCTACTTAATGAAACTGATGGTAAGCGGGTTGCGGAATGAAAACTCGCGTTATTACTAGATCCAAGATATGTTTCTAATACTCATTTTAGGTTATGTTGTCTCAAATGTAATTATATAATAATAAAACGATACTTTTAGAGTCAAAAATACCTTATTGAGTAAGATTTAATAATGAATGCCATTTGAAATGTAGTTATTTTCACAATCTGCCAAATTTCGACGAAAAAGACGAAAATTTGTTATCTGACTTAGCAAACATTCCCCAAATCTAGTAATAACGCAAATGTTCATTCCACAGCCGGCTGAGGTTATTTTAGATTGGATGTTTGCGCAAAATTAAATGAAATTTGTTTAACACAACACTCTACCAAAAATTAAAAATGCAAATGCATGCAGAAGGGTATAAGGCGCGTTTCCACTGCAATCGGCTTTACCGATCGGCAAAGGTGCAGCAGTGGAAACATCAAATTCGACCAGGCAGATTGGCACAAGAAGCCGATCGGTATGCGGAACAATTATCCATTGTAATTCGGTCCGAATCAAAGCAAGCCGAGCTGAACGAAGTGGTGGAAAAGCGAAGCCAAACATCAGAGTAGGGTTTTGATCATACATATTTTATTTTTTGCCCTACCTACCTCATGTGTCGATGGTAATCGTGAAAAAACGCCTTTTGAGATTTTTACAGATTCATGTTTCGTGGTCACTAGATGACGCAAAATACGTTTTGTTAATTCCAACTGTCTGTCTGTTGGTGGTATAACAACTATTTATTGAAGGAAGACCATATTTTGCATGAGGATATACTAAATATACCTTTGGTAAAATATACAGAGTGAGCACTTTAAAAAATAAAAATATTTTTATTTTTGCTTTAACTCAAGAACTATTAGTTAAATAAAAGTAATATTTTGCGCATAGCCTAGGTTTTTATCCTTGATGAAAATAAGTACAGTAGTGTTCAAATACATCTGGGACAATGTTTTTTTCATATGTAGGTTGAATCAAGAATTGAAGAATATCTCCATGTATTTCCTGCTATCAAAAAGAGTTACGTTAAACTTTGACAAGTAAATGAAATGTGTACCCCTTTCTGATAGCAGGAAATAAATGAAGATATTCTTCAGTTCTTAACTCAATCTACATATGGAAAAAACATTGTCCCAAATTTATTTGAACACGAAATCCGTTCGAAAAAGATGTCAAGAGTGCATTGAAAGCAACGGAGGGGCGTTCGAACATTTGCGATGATTCCCGTTACTTTACCCTTAATCTGAATCTTTTATTTCGTTTCAAAAGTTTCTATAGTTTTTTAATTTACTTTCTTGTGCCAACTATTTCTTCTACTCTTCGTCTGTTAAAATACCGGGTGACCATAAACATCTGAGATTCCGGTAGCCATGGAATTAGCTACTTATAAATGTTGGTTAGCATTATACATATTTCAATTATAAGTATTGGTATGAAATGTAATAAAATGCAAATAAGAGGGGGGAATGTGCCCCAGATTCTGCCGTTTAGCCTACGACTCGATTATAAAAATCTCCGGTTCTAACATCAATACTTATGCAATCTGTAATAATTTTTGACAGATATGAATTTTAGTTGTGATGACATTAATGACATTTAAGGCCGATTCTACAATCCAGGGATAAAGTTATCCCGGGAATAAATACCCTAGAAACGATTGTTGTAACAAAGAAAACTATGACAATTATACCTCGGATAGCTTATTCTAAGTATATACTTGCATTGTAGAATCGGCCCTTAGTTTAGTTGGATTCACCACTTTAATAAAGCGGTGTTGATTCCAAAGGTAATGTGATATCAGATATTTATGACCACCCAGTATATTGTGGAATATCTTTCCAGCTACAATGTCAACATAGTTTTGTTTCTAGAATATTAGATTTTGTTCCGTAGCCTACTGTGGTTTAAACTTTAAAGTAATAAAGTTTAAATAAATCGCGTAGAAAACCAATATCATCCACGGTGTGTTCTATCTTTTTAGATTAAAATATACAAGGTGTTCCGTTTAAAAAAATTGAGGTTGGGTCCGATAACTTTTTTACCTGACCCCATATACTTATTCTGAAAACGGCAAATTATTCAACAATCATTATAAAGAAACTATTATTTAAAAGATTTTTCTGTATCTCTTTTAACTAAGAAAATATTGGGTCATTCTGAAATTGACAATTTTTTTATTATCCCCCGTATCTTTTAAGCGAGCTAAAATTTTCAAATTTTGATTTTACCATTTTAAGTTTGACCCAAAAAGAGCACATGACGCCTATATCAGTTTTTTGATAGCACTAACAATTACGGAGATACCCTATAAAAGTGTCGAAAATGCGACGCCATGTACATGTTGTGGACCCTACAGACACAGGGTGAACACCCTGCATCGGTCCTGTCGTCACCCGGCCCTTTATAACCCAGTCGTAAACGAAAATAATACGTCTGTTCTTATGGGTGAAAAATTAAAGCGTTTGGCTAACAACTGGATTCCGCTAATTCGAATTCCACCAGCTGCAGGTTTTTTTTACAATTTTATGTAGTGTGCATTACTAAATGGTTCTTTTTACTGTTTCAGTATTATTAGTAACATTAAGGTATTTGTACCTATTTTGTGACGGCGAGAGAAGTTCCGTGTAAACTCCTTTACAGTTTTTGCTTGTTTTTGGTTTTTATCTGTCATAGAAGTACAACTTATCATATCCTTGCTGGTTGATATGACAACAAAATAATAGACCCGTTATCAAATGCAACGATCATAGGACAATTCTTTTGTATTTGGTTACTATAAAAACAATAATCACACACCTTATTTAGGCAAACAATATTATACAGCTTCAAACAAAGTACTTAGTAGTTATATTTGATCTCTGAAGAAGAAAACGAACTGGATCAACAAAATGGTTATATTCGTACCGTCAAGTAAATCATTATCACTATATTCCTTCTGCTTTGAAGACTTAGCTGTACCCAAAATCTTGGTTTGCGACATACTTTTAATTTTGACAAAACCAATGCGCGTTTCCACTGATAAATGCCGATTTAGTGGAAACAGTATAAGCATTTCGGCTTTGTAGATCTGCTTTGCCGATCAACAAAGCCGATCGGCTAGTCCGACTCTGCCGAAGGGCGCCTTAAGACAGGTATGTATGTATCATCTGTAACCTCATTTACCTTGCGGTGTAGAGGTTGATGCTTTATGCGCTGGCATCTGGCGGTACAATGCTCAACTTTCCCCCGGATTCGGGATGCAGAGTTGGAGCACGCCTTTGGTGCTTGGGCAACAACCATTGTGTGAGTTGTGTGTCTTGGTGATGTGTTGACCTTGTTACTCGATTTCTTAGGTCTGTGGTTCTGGGTAGAGCACAGTTAATTTGGTGCCCAACTGTGAATGGTCTCACCGAGCCCGGTTCCAATCGCCAAGGCTACGGAAAAATTCCGACCCCCGCGGGATTCGAACCGAGGACTTGCTTAATGCAAGCCTGGCACTTACCCAATTGCGCCACGAGGCTTCTTCTTAAGACAGGTACGTTATAAGAACGATATTTAAAAATACCTTTGGATATATCAAAATCATTCCTTCCACTATGTAATATTTCTATTAATTTTAAATTCATTCCTTAACAATTAAGAGTGCAAACAACTCACTGCATAAACCTAATTTGAATTCTAAAAGTTTTGCGTCCGTATTCCTCAAATTTTTAATTGAGCTAAGTGCAAATTTAGCGAAAAACTTAAAGCAGTAATTTGAATTAAATACTCCTGGCTGACGAAATAAAAAGAAAGTTGATTTATGATTTAATTGAAAGCAACTATCTAATTAAAAGCTATTGAACGACGAACGCTTCCAGAACACGGCTAGGCACGGGAAAATCGAGGAAAATCCAAAATGCCTGACTGCGTAACCCGTAACCCTTAAATTGACTTATGTCTCCCCGAGAGCCTCCAACTTTAAGAATTGCCTGCTGTATTGATCTTGGTTTGGCTTTCATTTGTGGAATCAAGGGCATGCCTATTATTGCGAAGGCCCATCAATAATAGTTCCACAATTTCTTTTGAGGGTTGACAGCTTTGCGTACAAAAAGAGGCTTTTATCGCAATGAGTCTTTATAAACAACAGATACCAATTGTGGGTTAAGCGAAAACACAATGGCAGTTGATTGAAATAATAATCGTTATCTTTGTATGACGGTAAAGAGGTAATACATAAAAACTCTGTTATAGTCCATTGTATTTATAAATTCTGACGCAGTTTATGACTGCTAACCCTTTCAACGCTATACTAAATTATGCATAACCAACAAATACAACAATGACTTTAAAATAAGAACGAGTATATAAATAATACAATAAAGACCCAAAAATTAACATTGTTTTGTCATATTTTTCCTATAGTACAGTGGAAATCTACATTTAAAGTGAATAGTTATTTACATTACAAGTGCGGTAGATCGCATTTTACAGCGCGAGGTTTTAATTTTGAAGCACGACGCGAAACGGAGTGCTTCAATAAAACCGAGCGATGTAAAATGCCTAATGCACGAGTATTGTATTATATTTTTTGGCCGACATATCGTTTTTTAACATTTTCTATAAATTCGCGACTTCGCTTTCGACTATCAAGCCATCAAGCAAGCTGCTATCAGTAAATTTTGTAGTTGACACTTTGAAACGTCAAAATTCAAAGGAGTAAATCAATTTTCTGTATTTCTCCTAAACGCAACTGAACGATAAAATACGTACCTAGCTTTTCTGCTAACACCCGTTATTACTACAAAGCAACTTTTTGTTTAAGGGTCTCTGAAAGCTAAAAATTGTCTAGTCCTTTTACCGCACCGCGGTGCGACAAAGCACTGACTAACTATTAAATCGTAGTTACGGTGGACGTCAACTGTGCATGAATGTGTTGTTTACATGTCACAAGGCCAAAAAAGTTTTTACAACACATAGAATCAGCTAGAACAAGAAATGGAATACATAACGATTTTTCTGCATTTAAGGTTAAATGAATTTATAACAGGTGCGATTTTACACACATTTGCGCATGCGTTGTCGTAAATTTCCTAACCTAAAATATGTCTCTATAAACACCTGTTTTTCTTCTTAATGCTGAGTGCTAAGTTAAGATTGAGGCTAGTATTAGGGTTAGAGCAAAAAAGCTGTATAAATCAGCCCTCAGAAAACAAAATGTGTTGAATTTAAAGTTACAAGTAATTAAATTAGCTAAAATTTGTTTTTCTTTACCTTTTAGAATTGAAAGTAGTCGACATAAATGGCTTCAAATATTTATTATAAAATTGTGCTTTTGTATAGTAAAAAAACTGCAATATTAATCGATCAAAATAAAAAATCACCATATAAAAAAAATAAATTGACGTCATCTAAAAAGTGGGAAAATTTAATATTGATATGAATATACAGGGTGTTTCAAAATTGCACAGAACAAATATAAGAGCGTTGGTATGCATCAAAAATGCAGAGACGCATGTTTTTTGTTTACATACAATATGTGGACGTTGTTCCATAGTAAAAAGTAGGGAAATAATAAGCATGCGTTCTAAAATAAATGATTTCAGGTTTTTATTTTTTTCGTATTTTCTTCTCTTTGTTTAATGTAAAATTTATAGTAACTGTTCGAAGTAATCTCCTTCTTCTGAGTCACTTATAATAATTCTGACAGTTGTGAGTAAAACAAACAAATAATGAAAACCAAACACCAGCGTACTAAATCTACATGTTTTAAAGACGAATTGCCATCTTTAATTCTTTGATCAAGGATATCTTTGAAATGAATTTTTTTAGTACATATGATTATAGAGCTTTTTCCATATTTGTTGCTGCAGAATAACGCCTTTATATTTGTTCTGTGCAATTTCGAAACACCCTGTATAGGATAATATAATTTTTGAAAATTACAATGTTTGTTTGATTCACACAGATGCGTGCGTCAAAACCTTTTTGATTATAATTAATCATGTAATTCAAGTCATAACTGTTCTACCTCATTCAAAGGTCGTGGTAAAGTCAAATTTGCATCTTGCCGTATTTGTTTGCCTCTGTTAATGTTGGAAAGGAATTTGTAAGCTTCCCTTAATGGCTTTTAAGCGGATGGATACATTTTCTACTAGAACTTAAGCCGACTTAGCATATTTGGGAATCATGGGTTTATGGATTTCGTTCAATTGCCTCATTGAGAGAGCTTAGCATTAAGATTCTTAGAATAAGTACTTATTCCTACGTGCGACGCTCCGATTGGCTACGCAGGGTCGCCTCAGCCAATAGTGTTTGAGCTTGCCCCTCCTTGATGAATTTGCGAGTTCGGCTCGTTGTAAATTCAGCGTTAGTTAGATTCAGAATTTCGAGGAAGCAAGTTCAGCTATGCTTTGTGCTGGGTTGCGGTCGTTCTAACTCCCTGGTAAAGACGTTTCCAGGTTGTTTTGTGTTACGGTTACTCGCAATTCGCTATTTTCGCGTGGCCAATCCAAGCGTGTCACAACAGTTGAAGCAATTGTAAAAAACCATCGGTCCATCAGTGACGTTTGTAATCGTTGTTACTCAATATACTCGTGTTTGTTAAGTCTTGTTTCACTCCAACAACTAACTGAACCCAAGTCAAGGGTTATTAGGTGGCAGTTCCCGGCAATCCCATTGAACCGGAATTCGCAGCGGATTAACTGGGGGCCCCATTCGTGGAAGCCTCTTATCAAGTTAATCGTACAAAAAACATTGGTCCTTCGAGCCGGATTTGGAAGAAGCTAAAAAACGCGAGTGTACAAGTTTCCAGTAGCTGGTGGATGCAATCGCTCCAACATCGTTTCGTCGGAGAGCGTCAAGAAGCTTCCCCAACACCAGGAAATTCAACCATCGAGAGCCTACACCGAGTCCAGTTCCCACGTCAAGCGGCAGCGATCGGCAGCGGGTGGGTTTCTGTTCGTCAAGAAGTTACTACGTTCTCAAATCAAAAGTAAGTCCTTTTCCATTACACCTTCGTTTAGTGTTGTTTTTTGCTTGTGTCAGTCATGGTGGAAACTCGTTCGACATCAGCGGTCATGTCGGAAACTCGCGCTTTAACCACTCGTTGCAAATTCATAAAAGCCAAAGTAGATCGTTTCGACACTCTATTTCATAGAATTTCTTCGTCCAGCCCCGTGAAGGCTCACGAGGTCGGCAGCTTGTCAAAAGAGTTTAGTTGTTTCCAAAATTTGTTGGATGAGTATGAGAAGTCAATGGAGGGCCTAATGGAGGCCAACGCTGAACACTTTGATGAACTTTTCAATGAATTCGACTCTTTTATGACTCATTTTAGCGAGATTAGTAGCACAGTCGAGGAATTCTTATCAAAAAATAAGATCAGTCCGGGTATAAAACCGAATCTAGGTCAAAATTCTTTGCATCGGGGAAATTCGAGAATTGGGTTCAATTTCATGACTCCTTTACGTCGCTTATTCATAACAACGCTAATTTGACCAACGTTCAGAAATTTTACTATTTGATTTCTTCCCTTAAGGGAGAAGCTGCTAGTTCAATCTCGTTGTTAAAAGTTACCAACGATAACTATACCATTGCTTGGGATATCCTAGTCAAGCGATTTGAAAAGAAACTGATAGTAAAATCAAACATAAATGCGTTATTCAGTTTAGAGAGCGTAAAAAAGGATTCACATTCGTTTGTTCAAAGGCTGCTCGATAGTGTAGTTAGAATTTTGGAAATTTTAAAGGCGTACGGGGAACCCACAGTCGACACCATACTAATACATATCATAGTTTCGAAGCTCAGCTCAGCAATGCAGACTGACTGGGAATTATACAAACATGCCGGACAATTTCCTACTTTGCGAGAGTTGTTAGATTTTTTAGAGAGCAAAAGTCACTTATTAGGTTCGCTGGAAGCTGCGAAAATAGGTTCGAGTTTGGGAAATCAGGGATCCGAGCAAAAAAGTCATGCACGCGCTCATGTAGCCAGAGAGCAAGGTAATCACTCTTGTGATTTTTGCAAAAATAGTAATCATTCGATTAGCGCTTGCGAATCTTTTTCAAAATTGTCGGTTAACGCTCGTATCGAAGAGGCGCGTCGTTTGAAACTATGCAACAATTGTCTCAAGCCCGGACATTTCGTGGTAAAATGCACATCGTCGGGATGCCGCATATGCAGAAAAAAGCACCATACTTTACTGTGTTTGCGTCCAAAGCGCGACGCGCACGAAAATACTTCGTCGCCGCGTTCTGGACCGCCAGAAACCAGCAGCGACACGCGGGAGGTCGGGGCAGTCGCCCCGAGCGAGGCACCCGTCGCATCCGTTTCAGCAGCCTGTAGCCGTCCTGCAATCGCGGCGCCAGCGCAAGTTTTATTGTCCACGGTTAGCGTATTCGTAGAAGGATCCTCCGGGTCATTTTCCCGGGCAAAAGCTCTTTTGGACCCCGGATCCCAACTTAACTTAGTTAGCGCCGACTTGTGTCAAAATTTGAAAATTGAGAAACGAGGTAATATCACCTCACTGTCGGGTGTTGGTGCCAGGGCTCTGAACGCTGAATTCAGAGCAAACGTTCGAATCCGCTCCCGCAACGGGAAATACGAGGACATTTTGAGCTGTGTTGTGTTAAGACAAAATTACGGACCCTCTGCCGGTCCTTGCTTTCTCGTTGAGGGATTTGAAAATCCCACCAAACATTGTGCTAGCCGATTCAGATTGTAATACACCGGGAAAGATTGATCTTTTATTAGGCGCGAATGTCTTTTGGCAAGTGCTCTGTCAGGGACAGGTGAAATTGGGCCCAGAGAAGCCATTCTTAACAAAAACTCTTTTTGGTTGGGTTTTAGGCGGAAACATGAATGTCGAAAATCGAGCGCTCATTCTTTCAAATAGAGTTCATTTAAGTGTAGCCGGCATCGAGCACGGCATTCAGAGATTTTGGGAAATCGAGGGGGCGTACGGTTCATCAGGCCGACTCTCTGCTGATGACAAATTTTGCGAAGACCATTTTCAATCGACTACGAAACGGGCGGCGTCGGAGCCGCGTAGGTTCATCGTGAGCATACCTTTCAGGAAAGATGCTCCATCGCTGGGAGACTCGCGCGGTATAGCGTTAAAGCGTTTCTATTCATTAGAAAACAAATTGTCAAAAAATCCCGAGTTGAAAACCGCGTATTCCGCATTTCTCAAAGAATACGAGTCGCTTGGTCACTTGAGCAAGGTGGACGACGAAGCGAGCCTTCCTCATCCTCGGTTTTATTTGCCACATTTGCCAGTCATAAAGGAGGACAGTTCAACGACCAAGCATCGTGTTGTTTTTGACGGCAGTTGTGCGTCCTCCTCCGGAGTATCGCTTAACGACCTTCAACATAAGGGCCCAGTGGTCCAGCAGTCGTTGTTTGCAATTCTTTGTCGCTTTAGGCAATTCAAGTACGTGCTGAAAGCAGATTGCGCCAAAATGTATAGGCAAATCCTCGTGGACCCCTCGCAGACGCAATACCAATTAATTTTATGGCGTGACGACAAAACCTCAGCGGTAAAATGCTCCAAATTATTAACGGTCACCTACGGTACTAAATCAGCCTCGTACCTAGCAACTAGGTGCTTGATACAAATCGCCCAGGAAATCGAAGCATCGCTTCCAGAGGCCTCATTAAGAATTAGCCGGGATTTTTATGTAGATGACCTACTGACTAGTTTTGAAAATAGGGCGGAAGACATAAAAACGCAATTCGAAATTAGTAGCGCTTTGTCGGGGTACGGGTTTGAATTGCGAAAGTGGGCATCCAACGACAGTGAAGTAGCTAGCGCCATTGGTGTAGATCGCGGCAGCGTAGAGCCCATTTCTTTGACGGAAGACGCCACGGAGAAAACTCTCGGCATTTTTTGGGATACTCGGCGGGACGTGCTAAGTTACAGAGTGAACCCTAGCTGTTGCAAATCAGTTACCAAGCGGGCTATACTCTCTAGTATGGCTCAAGTATTCGATCCCTTGGGACTACTTGGTCCAAGCGTTCTAACTTCGAAACTTCTCGTGCAACGGCTTTGGCAGTTGAAGTTGTCATGGGACGAAACGGTGCCCATGGAGATGCGCTCCAGATACGACGAACTCCATTCTTCATTACGCGCTTTGGGCTCATTGGCAATTCCGAGACGGGTAATTTGCGATGACATAAATTCGATAGATCTCCACGGATTTGCGGACGCGAGTTCTGTAGCCTATGGGTGCGCCGTGTATATAAGTTGCGTTGACGCGCGCGGTAATGTCACCACCAATTTGCTTTGTGCTAAGTCAAGGGTCGCTCCATTAAAAACAATATCCTTGCCTCGTCTGGAGCTTTGCGCAGCCTTACTGTTGGCTCGTTTGATTAAAACTATACTAGATTCCTCCGCATTTAAATTTGACCGCGTGTACTATTGGTCGGACTCCACCATAACTCTGCACTGGATAAATAAGGATGCGAGTAATTGGAAGACGTTCGTCGCGAACCGGGTGTCCGAGATTCACGAACTAAGCAATAGGGAAGAATGGTTTCACGTGCGTGCAAATTGCAACCCGTCCGATATAATTAGCAGGGGAATGTTACCCCAGGAGTTACTCAACTCACGCTTGTGGTGGCACGGGCCAGAGTTTTTGTCACAGGCGGACTTAAAACCCCAGCCCGTTCAAATTGATTTGGGTGAGCTAGCAGCCCAAGAGTCGCGCCCAGTAGTGGCCACTCTTCACCATCGCGTCCCAGAATTTGAACTTTTCAGGCGCTATTCCAGTTTCACCGGTGCCAGAAATCAGCTATCGAAATTAAAAAATATCCTGTCAGGCTCCAGTGAGCAATGCATAAGGGAGGAATTGTCGAAACATAACATTAAGTGGAATTTTATTCCGGCACGCTCTCCGCACTTTGGCGGCATCTGGGAAGCGGGGGTAAAGTCATTAAAATATTATTTAAGGCGAATATCTTGCAATGCAAAGTTAACTTTCGTTGAGTATTACACCATGCTGACTCAAGTGGAGGCGATACTAAATTCCCGCCCACTCTGTGTTCTCCCTACCGACGCCTCATTCCCCGAAGTCCTTACTCCTGCCCACTTCTTGATCGGTCGGAAGCTGACTTCGTTTCCGGAAGCCCAACTCCAGGACATAACGGAAAATCGTCTCAGCCGCTATGGGCTGGTCCAGCGGCTGTCCCAGCAGTTTTGGGATCGTTGGTCCCGGGACTACCTCCACCTCCTGCAGCGCCGGCCTAAGTGGAAGTCCTCCAGCACGTCTCTGGCCCCCCAGGTGGGCGACGTGGTACTCGTCCACGACGAGGCATCTCCAAGCTACCGTTGGCCACTGGCAATCATCTCGGCCACATATCCAGGAGCGGATGGTGTTGTGCGTGTGGTGCAAGTGCGCGATTCCCGAGGGAATCTCCTGAAACGCTCGGTGCGTAAAGTGTACATCCTACCCAAAGACGATCATTGCGATCAAGGGCAATAAACATTGACTTTGCTCTTAGTTGGTAGTTTTCGCTAATTGAACAGTTTGCTAGGTTTAGTTGTTTCTTTGCTTGTATTCATGCTAGTTGTAAGTTATCTGTAAGGCTCTTGGATTATCATCTGTCATTAGTTCTTGTTATGCATTTGATTATTTGGTAGTGTCAGATTTCAGTTTAATTTTGGGATTTAATCACGTCGTGCCATAGTCGGCACTTCGGGGGCGGCATGTTTGATTCACACAGATGCGTGCATCAAAACCTTTTTGATTATAATTAATCATGTAATTCAAGTCATAACTGTTCTACCTCATTCAAAGGTCGTGGTAAAGTCAAATTTGCATCTTGCCGTATTTGTTTGCCTCTGTTAATGTTGGAAAGGAATTTGTAAGCTTCCCTTAATGGCTTTTAAGCGGATGGATACATTTTCTACTAGAACTTAAGCCGACTTAGCATATTTGGGAATCATGGGTTTATGGATTTCGTTCAATTGCCTCATTGAGAGAGCTTAGCATTAAGATTCTTAGAATAAGTACTTATTCCTACGTGCGACGCTCCGATTGGCTACGCAGGGTCGCCTCAGCCAATAGTGTTTGAGCTTGCCCCTCCTTGATGAATTTGCGAGTTCGGCTCGTTGTAAATTCAGCGTTAGTTAGATTCAGAATTTCGAGGAAGCAAGTTCAGCTATGCTTTGTGCTGGGTTGCGGTCGTTCTAACTCCCTGGTAAAGACGTTTCCAGGTTGTTTTGTGTTACGGTTACGCGCAATTCGCTATTTTCGCGTGGCCAATCCAAGCGTGTCACAACAGTTGAAGCAATTGTAAAAAACCATCGGTCCATCAGTGACGTTTGTAATCGTTGTTACTCAATATACTCGTGTTTGTTAAGTCTTGTTTCACTCCAACAACTAACTGAACCCAAGTCGAGGGTTATTAGGTGGCAGTTCCCGGCAATCCCATTGAACCGGAATTCGCAGCGGATTAACTGGGGGCCCCATTCGTGAAAGCCTCTTATCAAGTTAATCGTACAAAAAACAATGTCAGTAAGCTTCCATGTGCACCAGAATCGATAATGCAGCTGATATTTTGTGGTTGTGAGTTGTGACAAAGGACGGTGTGCTGTAGATTGCAAATGTCAAGCATAGTCTGTAAGGTGTACAGAAATGTGTATGTGTAGTAGCAATAAAGATATCTGTGGTAACAGTGATTATGCAGACGAGGAAGATAAATTGTTGGACTCAGAAGATGACTTTTAAAACCATAATTTCTCTCTTCCTGTGCTGAAAAAATGACATATTAACTCGATGGTACGTTGTTAAGGAATACTCCCTGAGTATGAGGAAAAATAACGAAACCATTCTTTGTGTTATATTCTTGAATTTTAATTTTGAATTTTAAAATTTTTTGAGTTTCTGTTCGTTAATTGACAAAGTTATTTACAAATATTTAGGTTCATACTATTATCTTTAAGTAGTTAATGTTTTTCTATCCTAATACTGAATATTAAGGAAATTAATAATAAAACTTTGCGCTCCCATATTTTCAGAAATATAACGCAAAGAATGTTTTTCTTATTTTTCATACTTGGGGAATATCCCTTTAACAACGTAGCATCGAGTTAATACGCATTTTTTTCAGTACCCTGTATATAAGAGAGGAGATATTTTAGTATTAATAAGTAGTGTTGCTGACAGGTGAATCAAGTAATTTATTCATGATTACTAAATTAGTTATCTATGACATATTCAGTAATTTCCACTGAAAGTAGCAATTCAGGGAGCTATATCTCGGAAACGGTAAGAGATATCAAAACATATATAATAACCTTTCTTATTTCTTACCTTACTGGAAACAAAAAAAAAGGTTTTTAGCCGTGAACCCGACTTAAAACTAGTTACAGAGAAGAAAAGAGGTTAAGTGTCGCCAAGAAAGAATAAAGGGCCATTCATCGGGTCAGAAATCCGTTTATCCTAAAATTTAAAACAGCGAATTTTCTGAGTGTTTTGTTTAAAAGTGGCATTTATTTACTTACGTAATATCACCTAGGCACCGCATATTTACGTAATAGCTGACGTAAATGCTTTAAAATTAAGCCAACTTTGATTTCTTTTTATGCGTAAAATGTTCGGTTAGATCGCCATAATTTGACATTTGATTTTTTCCAATCAGTTCAAAAATTCTGAACAAAGTAATTCCATGAGTTGAATAAGCAGTGTAGGAACGATTACATTTAATAAAAATCAGAACAATTTTAGCGAGTATATTGTCAAACAATTTTACCTACAAAAATAATAAATTGGCAGGATGTAACAACCCGTGGTGTTACACCACGTAACAACCCAACCGTTTGAGATTAGAGTCAATTAATTACAACAAAAATCAATTAATAGTATTACATTAGCCGATAGGACATATCACAATAGTATGTATGTTCCGATGTAGGAAGAGATCATAGAATGATCAGGGCAAGGATTGTTATTAAATAAAAACTAGAAAAACAAAAAACATATAAGGTGAGAGAAATACGAACAACTAATAAAGACCTAGATAAAGTAATCCAAGCATTTAAATTAGCAATAGATGAAAGACTAACATCAATAGACCTTAATGACCAACGTTCTGTGAATATGGAACAATTAAACAAAGAAGTAACAGAAGTGATGAAAGGATGTGTTAAGAAGGTCACTACAAAGGTACACAAGAACATGGTGCCCTTTGCACATATTGATGCACACATGAAAGAATTAATTGAGAAACGAAGAAAACTAAATCAAAACAATAAAAAAGGAACAGTAAAATACATGGAATTAAATAAACTAATTAGGAAAAAATAAAATAAAAGAGGAACATAAAGTGTTTAAGACCTAAAATGGGACGAAAACAAATACATCGCTTTATAAACCAACAGGGAAACATAGTGTTACGTTCTTAACGTTCGGGCTATTTAAAATTATACGACAAACATGGGTTCAATCATTTATTTACAACAATGAATTATTACGATTATTGTTATTTACAAGCACACGAGAATTATCAAGCAGATTACAAATTAATACAAGCACTAACGAACTATCGATACATTTATTTATTTATATCACTCTTAAACAGTAACGATTATATATGGTTGTTTATTTCTATTAGTTATATGTACACGCGGTTATTTATATGGGGGCTTCTAACAAGCCTCGACGTGAGTTCGAACTGCCCGGAGAATTCATTCAGAACTGCCTTGCGGATGAACTCCGCCAGCTTATATATCACGCCAGTAAATTCTTCCAGAAGCCTCCAGTTAATCTCGGAAACGGTGACGTGTCGCGTCAGGGCCGCTCTAGCATCGACTGGAAAATGAGTCATTAGCGTACACCTGCGTTCAAGGCCGCCCGTCGGCGGCCTATGATTCACGCGCCGGCAGCCGTCTCTGGAATTTCTAGTATAATCGAGGCATCGGGGCAAATAACCGTCAGCCGAATCGTTACACTGCCCCCGCCTTAGATCGTTCTGTCCCAGAACGAGTTGCGTCGGGTGCCTGTCTTCTCGCTCTTGTGGGGGTCCGATGGCGGTACTTGCAGGCGGCGCCCTTCTTGCACATGGACTGGCTGAAGAAGCAGCAGCCCACCGTGGTCTCCAGGCTTCGCAACAGCACACCTCTATCTGGATGCCGGTTGTCTCTTGTACTGCCGATCGGTAGGCCCCAGTCACGCGGATGCTCGGAAACGCCCTTGGACAGATGCTTCTCCATGGTTCCGTTGATCCTTTCCACCATGCCGTCCGATTGAGTATGGAGGGCAGTGGTCCGGGTCTTGCGTATCCCCAGTAGCTTACAGACGTTCTGGAATGCTCCAAACTCGAAATTCCGGCCCTGGTCGGAATGTAACTCCAGGGGGACTCCAAAACGGCTGAAGCACTCCTTCACCAGAACATCAGCGACAGTACCGGTCTCTTTCTTCGGAACGGCGTACGCTTCGGGCCATTTGGTGAAGTGGCCCATGCACACCAAGATGTATTTATTTCCCTCTTCGGTTTCGGGGCATGGTCCGGCGATGTCAATGGCTATACCCTCGAACGGACCACCGACGTTGTACTGCCACCTCGGAGCTCTACGTCTTCCAACAGGTCCGTTTCCCGTAGCGCATGCTTCGCACCTCCGGCACCACTCTCGGACGTCACCTTTGCAGCTCGCCCCGTAGAACCTTTCTTGGACCTTCTGCAATGTCTTCTTCAATCTGAAGTGTCCTCCAGAGGAGCAATCATGCAGGTAGCGCAGAACCTCGGCCACTCTACTCCTTGGAACCATCGATCGTGATCGCGTTGCCCTACTGTCCTCATCTTCCAAGATTCTGGTCAGGACGTTGTTGTCCCGCTGCAAGGAGTCCCATTGCGCCCAATAAGTCTCCACTGTTGCGTTGGTGGCGGGGACCTCCTGCCAGGTAGGTCGACGGCCATCTTGCTTCCAGGCTATAACCGCGCCTAAGTCGGGGTCATTCTCCTGGCTACTCTGTAACTCGTCTGGCTCCCACGAGTCGTCGACCACAGTGGTACGATTAATGGGTACCGCACGACTCTCCAATCTCGAACAGTGGCCGCAGTCCGCAGGGCAAGGCCTCTTGGATAACGCATCGGCGTTGCGGTGGACTGTGCCAGGTCGATAATTTATTCCCAAGTCGAACTCTTCTAGGCGCTCGATCCACTCAGCCACCTGCCCTTCAGGGTTCTTGCACTGCAGCAGCCATCTCAGAGCAGGATGGTCGGTCCTCAGCAAGACTCTTTTGCCAAACTCAACTGATTTATGTTTTCCTACACCACTACGGCCGCTGGGATGATCTCCGCACTCGACGATGTCTTGGTACCGGGCCACCAAATCTTCTATCTTCTTCCGTTTTCGTTGGCTCATGCCCCCTCCCAGTATTGGGTTCCTCTTGACGGTTGCCAGTTCCCTGCTGACGTTCATCATCCTTACTGGGACCCCAAGCCCAGTCTTCATCAACGTCTTCCGTACCAGGATACCATGAGGGAGCTTCTTGCCACCATCAGGCTCGACCACGCGCACCATGTTGCCCCGGAGATCGCCATCCAGGTATGCATCCACGACCCTCTCGGTTCGTCCTTGCAGAGTAACATCTTCCGCCCATACCACTTGTGCCGCGATCTCTCCTCCTGGGTGTCGAGAAAGCTCCTCCCCACCCACGTGCAACTCGCCGCGTCTCAGGTCCAAAACACACTCACACTTATCCACAACATCCATTCCCAGGATGCACTCGTCCGCAATGTCAGCATAATCGGGCTCAACCACGCGCACCACGTTGCTCCGGAGATCGCCATCCAGGTATGCATCCACAACCCTCTCGGTTCGTCCTTGCAGAGTAACATCTTCCGCCCATACCACTTGTGCCGCGATCTCTCCTCCTGGGTGTCGAGAAAGCTCCTCCCCACCCACGTGCAACTCGCCGCGTCTCAGGTCCAACAACAGAGACCGAACTCTTCCATTTATTTTACCATCAAGCTTTTGGACTACTTTCTCTTCTGCGGTTTCCAGCTCTTCCTGCCCGACCTTCAGCTCTTCTCGTGCTTTCTGCCCGGCTTCCAGCTGTTCCCTAAGATCCTCTTGTGCTTTTTCTGCCTTCTTTCGACTAGATCTCAATTCTTCCCTAAGCTCATCCTTGAGGTTTTCTTGAGTGGCTTTCAATTTTTCCTCAAGTTTTTCTGCCTTCTTTCGGCCGGCTTTCCATTCCTTAAGTTTTTGGACTGCTTTCTCTTGCTCGGCCTTCAGCCATTCGTTAAGTGCTTTCGCGGCTTCCTCTGCCTTCTTTTGGCCGGCTTTCAATTCTTCCTGGCCAACTTGGATCTCTTTCTTAAGTTCCTCCTGTGCTTTTTCCGCTTTCTCTTGCGCTGCTTTCGATTCTGCTTGCGCTTTTTCTGCCTTCTCCTGCCCAGCTTGGATCTCTTTCCTAAGATCCTCTTGTGCTTTTTCCGCCTTGTCCTGGCTAACTTGCATCAGTTGCAAAAGTTGGCTTAATTGGGCTTCCATTTTGCTGCTTTGAGATCTCGTCAAAGGCATGCACAATACTCACTTCAATTTATTTATCTGACCGTCGTTTTATCGGCACTTGTTAAATTATTTATTTATTTAATGTTTGTTCAATAATTTTCTTATAGCCCCCGGTTCAAAACCTCACACCGACACCACTGTTACGTTCTTAACGTTCGGGCTATTTAAAATTATACGACAAACATGGGTTCAATCATTTATTTACAACAATGAATTATTACGATTATTGTTATTTAAAAGCACACGAGAATTATCAAGCAGATTACAAATTAATACAAGCACTAACGAACTATCGATACATTTATTTATTTATATCACTCTTAAACACTAACGATTATATATGGTTGTTTATTTCTATTAGTTATATGTACACGCGGTTATTTATATGGGGGCTTCTAACAAGCCTCGACGTGAGTTCGAACTGCCCGGAGAATTCATTCAGAACTGCCTTGCGGATGAACTCCGCCAGCTTATATATCACGCCAGTAAATTCTTCCAGAAGCCTCCAATTAATCTCGGAAACGGTGACGTGTCGCGTCAGGGCCGCTCTAGCATCGACTGGAAAATGAGTCATTCGCGTACACCTGCGTTCAAGGCCGCCCGTCGGCGGCCTATGATTCACGCGCCGGCAGCCGTCTCTGGAATTTCTAGTATAATCGAGGCATCGGGGCAAATAACCGTCAGCCGAATCGTTACAATAGTAACAAGCCCGCGCAAGCTTTTTACAATCGTAGAACGATTTTATATAGATTTATATAGCACCAAGGTGAAACCACAAAACCATTTTCTATGGCCAACCTTTATGTAATTTCTTATTGAACATATGGTACAAAAAAGGACAACCGAAAAATGAAAAATTATCGACCTATCATTATTTTATCACACTTATACAAGGTATTAACGAAAATAATGACTACACGTCTAACTTTCTTAGTTCGACGAATACCAGCCAATTGAAGGTGGATTTAGGAAGGGATTCTTAACAGCAGGCCACCTATTAACAATAAAGCTGTTGATAGAAGTCTAATGAATATAACATCTCCCTGCATGTTGCATTCGTCAACTACGAAAAGGAATTCGATAGCATCGAAAAATGGGCTATACAAAATACTATTATAGGCTCTCCGTCCACTGGCCCCATGCGACTGCGACGCGATTACGATGCACCTACGACATACCTACGATACGATCGAGACGGCAACTTGTGTTATGTACACATCAGAGCAATTTGTTCTCAGTCTGGCGCAAAATGTTTTCGAGTGATGATGATAATGACGTGGTTGTAGCTTACTGATACATACTAAACAAGAATAGGGAACCGCAAAGGAAGTCCGTGTTCACCCCTATATCGAAAATAATAAAGAGTGCAATACTTTTATTTTATCGCAGCAAGAGAGCCCTCCCAACATGATCAAAATTATGGTACCGAATGTTAAAAGAGACCTTTAATGTATTAGTGGAATAGGTTAAGTCGCCGATTGAAAGACACGGCATCAATATAAGGGTATCCTTTACCTAATAGACGTGTCTGTCCGGGACGCTGGTCTGTCCGGGACGCTGTTTTGTCTGTCTGGGACGCTGTTTCAGCAGCCAAACCGTAAGAGATAGAGAAAAAAGTTATTAAAGTTATATGTTTGGAATGGTCATGTCAGGTCAGGAACCGAATTTCAGTCTCTAACACTAATTATTATCTTAATAATTATCCTAATCCTAACTTTTTAGGTTAGATTCTAGGCAAATTTTATCAAGGCGAATGCGACTGGTAGTTTGCTACCAACAATGACGTCATATACGTACGTGTGGTGAATAAGCGTTCTATTTGCAAAACGGTCTTTTTTGTTTTATTAAACGAGACATTTGTCTCACTGGACTGTTAGTTTTGTACTAATTTGGCATTCCATGCATTTTATCTCGCAACTTCAACGCAACTAATCGCTTCGCGATTGGCACTACAGGCGTCCGTCCAATGACCCGACGCGACTGCGATGCGATTACGATGCAACTAAAAGACATACCTTCCATGCGATCGCGACTGCAACTTGTGTTATGAACAACCGAGCAATTTGTTCTCAGTCTGGTGCAAAATATCTTCGAATGATGATGGTGATAACGTGGTTATAGCTTACTGACAAATACGAGATGAGGACAGGAAACCGAAATGGAAGTCCACGTTCACCCCTATATCAAAAATAATAAAAAGTGCAATACCTTTATATTATTGCAGCAAGATAGCTCTCCCAACATGAGCAAAGTCACGCTACCGAATGTCAAAAGAGAGCTTTAATGTATTAGTGGAAAAGGTTAAGTCGTCGATTAAAAGACGCAGCATCAATACAAGGGATTTTTGTACTAATTTGACATTCCTTGCATTTTACCAAGCAACTTCAACGCAACTAATCGCTTCGCGATTGGCACTGATAGTCGCTAGCAATTATTTTGTGCAAGTTGTATCGTGATCGCATTGCAGTCGCAGCAGTGTGCAGTGAAGTACATAGTACATATACCCATAGAACGATGGCCACTCGATTATCGCTTATGAGTTTCTTGTCAGTTGCGTTTTAAAGGCGTCGTCTCAGTGAGTGGACGACCTTACAAGTAATATCCGACAAGGCGACAGCAACTTCTCAACTCCACGAAAAAGGTGACAGTTTGTCACCTAAGTTATTCACGTTAGCTCTCAAGACGTCCTTAAAGCATTAAACTGGTCTGAAAAAGGAGTCAATGTAAATAGAAAATACCTTAATCTTCATTACGCCGATGTGGTAATTATCACAACAGAAATACAAGACATTCAAGATATGTTAGAAGTCCTGAATAATGCATCGAAAAAAGTAGGAATGCAAATTAACCTAAATAAAACCACGATGAAGTTCAACCGAGACCAAAGAATATCAATAGCAAACAAAGAGATAGAAAAGGTATCACAATACACATACTTAGGACAAAAGATTATACTCGCAAGAGAAAACCAGACAACTGAAATAAAAAGAAGAACAAGACAATCATGGTCAGCTTTTCGAAAGCTCAGTTTTATTTTAAAAACAAAAATGGACATTTCCTGGGCAAGTATCACGAGCGAAAACATATAGATAGATTAGAGCTGTATTAGTCTGGAGACAATACACATATAGTCTGTTCAGTAAACATAAAAACAGGAACTGGCCTTTGATTTCTAAAATTTCATGAGTGTACCTCCAAAATTCATCTTTGTCTAGGAATGTAGTTACAAAAAGTTACTAAAACAAATAGGTTAGGGGTATGACATTTATTTATCAACTGTCATAAATGTTATAACTAACTACTTTTAAGGATGTTAAACAAATACTCTGTTGGATACTATTGATGTGGAGTTTATTAATAGGTATTTTTATTACATTTTATAAAAGTTTAGGCAAAAATTTCTAGAATAATATGTACTTTGACACTGAAATAATGAGATTTACTAATTGTGATTGATTGCCATTTTTAAACTCAAAGTCGCCTTTATGCATGTGTGGAAACCTTTGCAAACCAAAATAGAGAATTCCTAGCACAATTAAAGAATTAGTTAATGTTTTTGTGTTTAGTGAATGGCCTATACGAAAGAGGTATAGGAAGACCGCCAATGAGATGGGCCGACGACTTAAAGTTCAAAGATGGCCTTAACTGGATCCAAAGAGTAAGTAATAGGAATGAATGGAAAGCAGAGTTTGAAGAGGCATATGTCCGAAGATGGATATCAAATGTTAATTAAGAAGAAGATGTATGCATGTATGTACATCGTTTACCTCTTGTTACCTTAGCGGTGTAGAGGCTATTAATTAAAATTTTAAACGTAACATATGCAGCACGTAAATATTGTTAAACAATCGAAATTTCTGTTCAGCATCTCAGGATTTTAGGTTTATCTAAGCTTTGTCATTTTATTTTATGCGTTGTTTTATATAGAAAATGGAAATTGATGATTTGAGTTGATTGAAATTAACAGATCAGCAGAACTTAAAAACCGAATTTTTTTATGTTCATGATAAAGTAGTTATAGGTCAATGACCAATAAAAGAATCAGCTTCAACAGAGTAGATAGTTAATACTTTTTAAAATTTAACATACTTCTTACAAATGTCTGATTACTATTATCAATAGTATTATCTAATGATTACTAACTAGAAAAATAGTGCAAGACTGTTGCTATAATATATAGAGATGGAATAGACTAAAAACTTTAACGCACTGTTTATAGCCCCTTTATTTACAAATAGTAGCGACACCTAGTGATGCAACCTAAAAAAAAACCGTTCGTGTTTTTTAAAAAAAACCTGTTTTTTGTAAAAAAAACCAGCGGTCTGGTTTTTTATTCAAATGCGTTTTTTTCAGAATTAAAGTGTAGTGAATAACAACAAGTAATTTGTTTGGAAAAATAAAAAACAGATATTTTTAAATAAAAATAATACATTTCGTAAGTAAAGTGAATTATAGAATTTATAATAACCAAAAAAAAAAGCAAATATTTCTAAAGAAAAGTAGAAACATAGCCAAAGTGGATATACAGGGGGTTAGGGAAGTCGACTGAAAAATGTCTAGGGGTGAATCCTTGGCCCAAAATATGATGATTTAACTCAACTTACCTATATACAAAGTTGCTTAGTTTCGTCGTTAGAGGGCTTTAAAGATGATTAGCTTTTTTTAATTTTTTCAAATAAGTCGAAAAATCGTTGATAAATTTTATTCATTTTTTGGCCATGCGTTTTTACCAGTAAACTTAAGAATTTTGTGGCATAAACCCTAATTTTAAAAATTACAGGGTGTTTAAAAACTTTGTCACAATTAATTATCCATCTGTTTTTTTATGGATAGCTACTTTGATTTATAAGCTATTTCCTCTCTTAAAAAAATTTAGTTGGGTAAACGGTTTAGCCACAAAAAATATTTTCTAAATCCCTACAAGGCTAAATCAGTAATTTTAACTTAGCACTAGGCTTTTGTAGAGATTTAGAAAATATTTTTTGTGGCTAAACCGTTTACCCAACTAAAATTTTTTCAAGAGAGTGAATAGCTTCTAAATTAAAGTAACTGTCCAGAAAAAAAAATTGGTAGTGATTATACAGGGGGTTAAAACATTTTAAAAAGCTAGTCGCTTTAAATAATTGGGAACCTGCGTTCGAAGGAATAATGGGTAATAATGCGGTTGTCTAATGCGTGATGCTCACCACATCACCACGTGTCATGAATTTGACACGCGACAGCCGGGTGTGAGAGCGAGAATATGGAAGCTCTGACCTTCCGCCTTGCAGGCCAAGCTCCTTCATGGGGTGTTAGTGCCTCACCGTTATTATTATTAATAATTTTTAAAGCCCTCTAGCGGCTAAACTAAGCAACTTTGTATATAGGTAAGTTGAGTTAAATCATCATATTTTGGGACAAGGATTCACCCCTAGAAATTTTTCCGTCGACTTCCCTAACGCCCTGTAGAAATTATAATAATGCAGAAATTACTCTCTAACAGACATGGCTGACTCCTCAACTGACTTGGAGTCAGTATCCATGCAGTTTACGTCGCCCATGTCACTGTCTGATGAATCGCTAACGTAACTTGATTCGTCGATCAGGTCGACAGTTTCAGAGCTGGGTCCAGCTTAAAGCAACTTCCAATAGGGGTGGGTACCTACCAAAACATGCCGCCACTTACAAAAATGAATAAAAAACAAAAACAAAAAACCGTTTTTTTTCCGGTTTTTTTTCTAGGTTTTTTATTCGATTTAAAAAAAAACGCGTTTTTTTACATCACTAGCGACACCCTTTGATGTTTCCGCTGGGGCAAAATCACGTTGGTATCCCTTAAGTCCCTAGCATATTTATAAATCGCTAAGGAAGTTGCATAATTAATTAAAATGTGACATTGAGATTTGTCGTGTTTTTATTCATTTTTCTCTTCGGGGGCTAATTCGAAGTCGAGGACGTAGAAATGCCAGGGTGTTGTGTCGATAAGTGTAAAAATAGTGGCAGAAAAGGATTTCAGGTATTCAGATCTGTTAGTTTTTCACTGTTTACACTGAAATTTACCGTTTAGTAACTTTCTGTATTTTCATATGTAAATAGAGGGGCTATAGCACTGTTTTTTTTAAAATTCAATTTTGACAGTTTTAAAGTGACATTATTAACTCCATAACAAACTTCATAAACAGTCTATGATTCACAAGTGAAATAAAAGTGTTTTAATTCACTAGAGAATCGACAATAAATGGGCAAATTTATATCTTAATTTAAATATTTTTATCTTCGACAGTGTGTAAAATTTCCTTTTAGTTGGTAGTTTTAAGTTTGTAAAACGACTATTTAATAACATGTTTTTATTAGTTTACGTCGTCAGTAGTAACGTATTTAATAGATTTCATTAGGCACGTTGTGAGTAGCAACGTGTTTTGAAATTTTTAAAACACGCAAAATTACGACTGGTTCCTGGTAATCCTAATTTACATTTTATTTTTTTTTTCATATTTATCGTGTTTTCTAGATTCTATCGTAGATAAAATATTGTACGATACACATGCATAAAGCATCTTTAGTCACTCGCGGGGCTTAAAACGCTCGCTCACTCGCGTTTAAACTGTACCCCACTCGTGCCTAAAGAGTAGCTTTACGCACTTGTATCGTAAATTACTATTAAATTTTTTATTCAAAATTTCGTCAAAATTGAATAAAAACATATATACTCCACGCGAATTAAACATTTAATGTTTATTTCACTTGGTGGATAATATTTATTATTTTATTTAGCAATCGTAGCCTTATTGATACCCAATAAAGCAGTGAGCATATACACTTGTAAGTGATAAAAATGTCTGAATATGAGCTTGAAAAGTTTAGTAAAATGACATGCTATAAATTTATATACAATTCGTTTGGTTTTGGAGTGTAGGTACATATATAATCACTGTTAAAAATGTCCAACCGGATTGTATCTTTCAGGTGCCTCAATGGACTAACAATTCAAGAGCAATAAACTTTGCAACAATAGAAATTCCTTACCATATACTCTTACAGTTTAGAGAAACCTGTAACGCCTAGAGGTCGCGTCCCCAGATGGCGGATAGCAGAGCGCCAGGTAGATATACCGAGTAGGAGGGAGATAAAATATCTCCCGCGGATCAACAGATACCGGTAGCATCTGTTCCAGAGTGGGCGGCTGCAAACAGCGCAGGTATTCAATGTTAGGAGCGGCTGATTGCAAACTCGTTCAGTCAACTTGGTGTTTTATGGCCAAAAAGGTAATTTGCTTGTAGAATTCTTGGTACTACACAAATTATACAATACGAATTCCTCCTCCAAAATGAAAGATAAAAGTCGATGGTCTTGGATTAATCCTACTGGATAGTAAAGAAATGATAGATTATAAATTATTCTATCGACGAATAAATGATTTCCATCAGCCGAAGGAACAGGGAGGTTGCGAAAAAAATCAGTTTCATAAACCGTCTATAGATAATTCTAATATTAATTGAGAAAGTAAGAGAGTATTAATTACCACTGTGGCTAGCTTTGATCGACTATGAGAAAGCGTTCCATTTCATTGATATTTAGACGTTTTTAAAATACACTAACAAATGCACGCATTGACCATAGATACCCAGGGTTAATAAAAAAACATTTACAAAAATGTTGCTCTAACTGTGCAGCTACACGCTAATACAAGAGAAGTAAATGTTAGGGCGATGTGAAACATGAAGACCCAATATTACCTAAACCGTTTTTCCTGACCTTGGAAGACGTGTTTAAACAACTCGATCGGGAAAGAATTGGAAAAAACATACATACTAGTAGCAGATGATCAAACGATCTGCAAATTTTGCTTGCTGAACTTAAAGATTCTCAAAAATATATGATTAGATCTAAACATAAACAAAACAAAAATCACGAGAAACAAAGTGCAGTGTAATACTTGAATAAAACGACTTGGAAATCAAAGGAATAGAAAAATACACTTATTTGAGACAAGAAATAAGGATGTGAAAAGAAAATCAAATGAATCTTCTCAAAACTTTTAAAGCGAAGGTATTATTACATGATTGAAAGGCGTGTGTAACACGAACTTCATGGAACGTAAAATGGCAAGAGTCTAAAAGACAAGACAAGAAAATAAATACATGGCTACGTAGTTAAAGTATCAAAAGTGCAGAACATTGCAGAACGAATGGCAAGAGAAAAATGAAAATGGACAGGCCATGTTGCAGAAAGTCAGAGCAAACAGACAAAGAACTATTGGATTAGAGACCATGGGGACAAAAGACCAACGAGAAGACCGCACACACGATGACCTAAAGAAATCAGCAAAATTGAAATGGCAAGAATTAGTACGAAACAAACTGAGGCGGAAAAAAGGTGAGAAATCCTATGGCAACAGATGCACATAACAGGCTGAGAAGAAGAAGCAGTGGAAGATCGGGTCTGAAGTTCTGCATAACTGTGTGACTTACTTGTGTGTGGCGGATGGGCGGTTCATTCTTCCTGCTGAAACTATATGTGTATCTTCGTCTACTCCTAGCCGACTACTGCATTTCTTTACTTCTTCAGTTTCAAGGAGGTATAGTTCCAAAAGTCCGAAGCGATACATATAGGCCACAGCAAACAGTTATCATCAAATTATGCAGTAGTCGTTGATGTGATGGAACAGATTGTTCCGTTGTTGAACCAGTAACGGCAGTTTATCAATTCACTAATCTAAATAAATAAACATGTGCCTCGTTACACTTTAACAATTCGTTAATCAAAGATTGACGAGTACCAAACTAACTGTCAAACTTCTGCAAGAAGTGTTACTAAAGAAACGTGTTCCTAAATCGATTAATTGCCTGTAAGTATTATTAAACATTTCTTTTTATTTACCATTCGCATTCGCCCCCTAGTATATCTTGCGCCCTATATTGAAGGAAGTAATAAAGCATTATAGTGGTGGTCGATCTTTTCACCCCGCATTTTTGGGGCGTTATTCGTGACACCCCACTGGCACAGCTAGCTCAGCGAAAACCTGCAAGCAGATCGCAAACAGAAGATAAAACGTCGCTAAAACCGCGTGTAAAATCCATCAAACCTTATCAAAAATCAGTCAGGCGCGAAGGGTTTCGCCGATCACGTTCAAAAGAAGAGCTCCGTTTTTAGGGGCCGAAAAGAATGATGGCAACTCAGCTCATGCAAGAACGGAAAGCAATGACGAAATGCAGACTTGTTATGAAGCCCGCATGGTACGATTTAATTGTAGGTATTGTTTGCGAGAGAATTTTAATTAAGGAGTCGGCGGAGCGCAGCTTAGTAACTGGATCGTTGATGGGAAGCTGGAGTTGAGATTGAAGCGGTTTGGAATTGCGTAAAACAAAGAACTTTATTCTGTAAAGTATCTATTATAAGCATCCATTATACGTAAGTATCTACTATAATTATAGAAAATCACCGAATGGCAAGGAGTGGTAACACATACACTCACAAAAAATATTATAACGTACTATACACCATAGTCATTTACTTGTATTTTCAGAAATAGGAGTTAGTTCAGAATAAATGTACATGTGGCTGTGGAAGATATATCAAGCTTCTAGGTGAAACAAAAGCAGTTATTCATACCAGTGCATTTCTTTGAAAGGCTTGAAATTCTTGAAGTCAGATTTCCGGAAATGATTAGCATTCGTTATGTTAAAATTGAGACTTTCGCAGGTAGAAGAGTTAGTAAAATTTAAAAATTTGTATTTGGCAATGATACTGTAAATCAAAGTAGTGTTTCATATTGGATATCATGATTTAAGAACGAAGTGAAAGCCACTGCAGATGACAAAAGAAGTAAAATGTAAAGACGTGAGTATGACGTTGATGCTGTTAAGTGTACGTTGATATTTAACAGGGACATTGTCAACTTCTCTCTTTTTGTATCTTTCTCTCATCATTCGAAATCTTCATAAAGGAAGAGTCGTGATCATTATTTATTTCCACTAGTTACACAGTGTACACTTTCTTTTTATGTATTGCAATTATATGTGTTACAAGTACTTTGGTAGAGAGGTTGGCCTATGATGGCTCTAATCTGATCGAACAATTCGTTAAGGTCGTTAAAAAATGCATTGCCGGTATGTTTGACGCACAAAGAAAGAAGAAAAGAAGGGATTAATACTGTAGTTTGGTTGAACCCGGCACGTTGAACTCAGCGTGGAGGCAAGACCGTTGAGTTCGGGTATAGTAAACCAGATCGCATTTTTGTGTTTGTGATGTGATTAAGTAGTAGTTATTTGGTAAAGTCTCACACTGCTGCTTTAGCAAATTAAGTCGATTGCCGCATCTACTCAGTTTCTCTAAATCCAGGTTCTTAATTTTCGAATTTCTATCGTCTCGATGGGCATGAAAATTTCGTATCGATCTTTAATCTAATTTAATGCAACCACTATCATCCAGCTACACCTCCTATCGCAGCCATTCCCGCATGTCGACACATCCCCGAAGACAACTTTTCGTTCATCGCTCGTAGATTTGCGCAGAATGTTCATGAAAATCCTTTAAACTACTGCTGTTCATTTTTCAAACAGTTCTGGAAAAGTTCTTTTTACATATCATGTAGAATTGACGCCTTTCCAACCAGCGAAGCTTTCTATTTGGCCTCCATTTTGAGCAAAGAATTCTATTTGGCGAAGTCTGTCTTTTATAGCTCAACTTCGGTGGCCAGCTCGGTCATGACTTGGCTCGGTAACTTTCCTTGGTTCTGGAATTTCCCCGCTGAATAAACTGCATCCAGCTAAGTCGTATTTATGTTTGTTATTTTACGTTGCATGTGTCATTTAACGTCAATTTTAATGTGTCTGGCGTATCTATAATTTTTGTATGTTTTTATAAGTAGTTGCCGTCATGAGTCAAGTTTTGGGATATATCCCTGTTTGTAGTGCAGTAACGCCTTCAGTTCTCTGCACACGTATATTAATATTGTTTTCGCCGGTGGAATTTCTTCGCCGAGCCAGTCGGCTAACTTTACTGATAACGCGCAGGTAAAGGTCTCAAGTCCTGAAAGAGGGGGAGGGTGAAATGGCGGATATAAGTGCTTATTAGGCATACATCTGCTAGTTCTGTCAGCAAATCCTAGCTCAGAAACGGGAAGGGTATGAGGACAATTTGCAGCGCCTCATAACGGGAACCATTCGGTTAAGGGAAATGTCCCCGACAGAAAATTTTGGTCTTCCGGGTTGGGGGTTGAATCGTTATGCCAGCATCATACATTCGAAAAAAAATCGGTAAAAATCTCAATCACAAGCCTCGGAGCGTGAACCCGGATGGATCAAATAGACGACGGAAAGCGGAGAGAAAATGATTATAAATGTGGAAACATGGAATGTACAAGGTATCGGTACAAAGTGTAGAGAAGTCTTCCAAGAACTTCGTAAAATCAAAATTGATGTTCTCACAGAAATGATGAAAACAGAAAGGGAGAAGGTCGGATATTTCATTTATTTCTACAGTGGCGTTGATAAGAACGAACGCGCAAAAAGAGGGGCAGCATTAGCTGTACATAAAGTATTGACAAAGCATATTAGAGGTTGAAACTAGATTGATGAAAGATTAATCGAGATGGAACTGGAGATAACGGGACATGCTATTGCCATAATAGGGGTATACGCAGCAGTGAATTACGCGGGCAAATATATTAAAGATGAATTTGAAGAAAAACTGACGATGCCGACGCGACGGTTCTATCTGGCATAAATCCAAGAAAAGAGATAATACTAGCTGGGGATTTCAATGGCAGATGTGGAAAAATAATAAATAGCCCAGTGGTATGGTGGGGACGTAGTAAATTACAACGGGGAGACACTTACGGATGTGAAACGTTTTCATTGAAAGTTATAAGCGGCTACTTCCCAAATAAAAGAATTCATAACTATACGTGAATACAACCAACTAAAAACTTAAAATCATTCATTGATTATATAATATTGCGGTAAAACATTAATATAAAAGTAATGGCTGTAAGTGGTTTGCTGATCAAAAGCCAAGCATTTTGGTACCAAATACTAAAGATTTTTCTTCATTTTTCCACTTTCGAGCCTTCCGGGATTGCATTTCGCTTTTGGCTAATCTCCTCCGCGCTTACTTATTTTTGTTGCTTCGACGTCGGCACTACTTCTGTTGGTTTCTTGGTATTTTTCCACGTGTAATGACACCTCGCATGGGGCTGATCTGTTTAGGGAAATGCGTTGTAGTTGCTGCTATTGCACTTCTTCAATTTTTATTTATATGCATATGTACGGGCCATACACTAAATAAACAAATCGTCAACTTTTAGAAAACGTTCCTGCACGAGGCAGGCGTAGACTGAGGAATCTTAACGATTTAGCTAGTAAACTTTGTTGTTTTTATTTTACTTGTTTCTGTTAGTTCTGAAACTGCATTCGTATGTACACTTCTGTGCAATAAAATTAAGTACAAGTCTTATAACTATTTTTCACAATGTTCTAGTTTGTATAATTCGGGTCTATTTTAATCGCCTAGCAGCAGTTTCAATAAATGATAAAACACCATAACTTGAAAATAACACCTTTATTAAAAACCAAAACTAAGAACTTTCCAAAAAAAGCCGCTATTAATAAATACAACAAAGCCGTGTGTGCTTAATTTTATTGCACAGAAGTGTACCTCGCGAACACATTTATTTCGACACTGTCAGCTTTGACATAAATGGGAAAAAGTCGAGACCTACTACGTTTGCTTGTGACACGTTACGCTCGGACACTGTCTTTTTACTACACATTTTAAGTAGAATTTTAGTGCTCTAGTGTTCTCTCCTAACGCGTTTCTTTAGTATATACAGTGTGTCCAAGGTAAGGAGGGTCAGCATGAGATTCTCGTTTATAGTAAAAGGTACACATATGGTTAAATGGAAAAAGTAGGGTAATTGAAGGATTAACAAAATAACGCCTAGAAAACCTTGATATATTTTTTTTGTTTTTGAGTTATTTAAAACGGCAGTTTTGGTTTGTCAATTATATTTTTTCCTGGTGTTAATATTGAAGCTAGAGTGAAATTGATAAAACTTCTCTTCTAGCAATTTTCAATTGACTTAAAGAGTACAATAACAATTTTGAGCGCTAAGAATGGTTTGTGATAGCATGCTTAAAACTAAAATTTTGAAACTCATTATTTTTAAAATGTAAAAACGAATTTCACTGGCTCTAAAAGTTCCCCATGACTATCGTAGCAAACATACTAAAACAATTGAAAATCATGTTTTTTATGAAATCATATTACATACTTTTTAAATCATGTTTTACGTATTTTTGACTTTTTAAAAGCTACTGTTAAATGAAATAGCGAATATGGTACATCGTTGGAAAGCTCTTTTATTGTAGTTTTCAACTGTTTAATGAAACTCGTATTGTTCCATTTGAAAAACCAAAGTCGTGGATCACTACCGAAAAATAGAAGGCCATGGCTTAAACTGATTTACGTTAATTTGTAATTGTTCACTGATATTTCTATTATTAACGAAGTTATGGACTGTTTAGCGATCTACAAACACCCTGTATATAATTCTGCCATTTGTTAGTTAAATATTTGTGGGTTTTGAAGACACATTTTAATAAATCTTGTTTTCTGTTTACAATCTAGTAAAGGTTGTGAACTTTACAAAGTCAGTGAGCACAAACCAGCCCCTTGATTAATGCTTTAACGCTGTTAACAGTGATTAAGGAACCGAGCGGAAATGATTTCCACAGTAAGTCACTTAAGCGCAAACAGGTTGGGTAATTGACCTTTCTTTTCCATAGGTGAACTCTCCAGTTTCCTTGATAATCTGATTTGACTATTCACGCATGGATATGTAATCATTGAGCCTATTTTAAATATGAAACATTTTTTTGTGGCAATAAGTCTGTTAGAGATTTCGCATTTGAATATGTTTCGTCAGTTTTGTTTGTGATAAAGCAGTAATTAAATCATGTGTTTCTTCGGAATAATTTATCTCATACGCCCATTCCAGAAATGGAGCATGATTAGATAACAAGTTTATTTATTTACATTTGCTACTACTGAAACATTCGTATGCATGAGGATAAAAGATGTTCAGAGCACGCATATACTATCTTATCAATGGTCCTTGGACTAACTTCGTGACAGCCATGACGTGAGAGTAAAACAAAAATGATATTCGGAAAATGGCTGGCTGAAACGACATAGCAGAAAGGGCGTCACGTTTTTTGGACGATAAAGGAAGTAGAACCGACATATAATTTATATGTAACCATTTGAAAACTGATTCGGATGTCTAAAATGCAAACTCCCTTATGTAAAATCCAACGGCTGGTGAATAAAAACTTCATGTGTTACCAATTTGTTTTAAAAAATGATGTATATTATTTTCGAAATACTTTATACACTTCTGAGTCGCAAATTAGATGTACGTAGATTCCGAATATCTAATCCTAATCTATTACCCACAGTTTGAATTCAACATACTTCAGAACGGTTTTGTTTTAGTTTTCGACCTCTAATTTTAATATTTGTCAGGGATTTCCAGTCACCTACAATTAAATGTATTTAATTTCAGCTTTTTCAGCTCTGGTTCAAATATTTGCAGTTAGATATTTGCACTTGAACCGAGACTAAAAATAATGAACCATATATTCCTATCACAAAGCATCTGTTAAATAAATAGTGAAAAACAAACAGCAAGGTACAGATTATTCGAATCATTGTTACAAATTGCTGCCAAAGTAGTTGCAACAACCGATACGAGGGTCGTTAAAGTCGAAGTTCAAGCTACAACATTTCGTACTTCAAGCAAAATTTAGATTACAAATGCCCTTGCAACAGCCACCATCGTATCCACTTTAAATGAACAGTAAACATCCGTTATGAACTTCGCAATTACTAAATTGCTTCTTGAATTGTTACTAATGGTTAGGTGCAAAATTGCATCGTTTTTGTAAGTCATTTGACATTTCCCATATAAAATATCTTCAATTTAGTCAGATTTTGTTAAGTTCCAAATCAAATTGTTATGAGAAAGCAATTCGTATATGATTTCAGCGCTTATAAAACAAATAACAAACCGCATGACTATATTCACGAACAAGTATAGTTGTCTAATCTAGCATTCAATACAAATTGTTATATGGAAAGTTTCGGTGTCAAGTAAATAAGGAACAAATTGCTTTCATATGGGCGAAAACTATTTGATCGCTGAAAAAACACGAGATAAGATTAGTGGAACCACAATACATAACTTTTCTAATTATTAGCATGGCTTTGAACTCTCCTTATGAAATATGCCATTCTTTTAAAAATGTAGGATGTTTTAATAGTTTTTACTATACAAGTGGGATAACAGCATCATTAATATACGTGTGTGTAAGTTACAAACGAGTGCGCAGCACGAGTTATGTAAGCACACAAGTATATTAATGATGCATTATCACACATGTATTGTACAAAATTTTATCTACGACTGCCTAAAATTGAGAAAAGTGCATTAAGAGAAATGTCAAATCTGTCATTTTCAAAAATATTTTAGTAGGCAAATGTCATTATGTCATTCATTTGACACTATTTCAGTTACGTAATGAAGTCATTACACAACTCAGTTGCGTAATGAAACCATTACATAACTGAGTGGTGTAATGAGCTTCATTACCTAACTGAAATAGTGTCAAATGAGTGACGTAATCAGGGTTCGCCACAGTGGGCCCAGCCCGAAAAAAACCGTCCGGTTTTTTCGGGCTGGGCCCACGTGAAAAAACCCGCTCGAAAAACCACCGAGTTATTCGGTCCTGGATTCACTCCATGGGACTAGTAAACTCACAACTTGGGTTAAACAATTTGAACAAAAAACCTCAACTTTTAGAATTTTATTACAAATTAGTAAAGCACAATTAATTACCCTTAAGAATAATAAAACGTTAGAAATATAATTAATGATTGTAAAAAACAGAATATTAGAGCAAGAACAATTAATTATTACCAGTCAATAGTGTGTGTATCAGTTGAGCGCAAATGTCTGTACACGTGCACTAGTTTGGTGGCTTTTCCACGCCCAGGCGATTTCGAAGTTTACTCCAAACAAGTCCGAATGTAGAAAAGTATCGTTCAATGGAAGCTGAAGATGCCGGCGCCGAAGATAGACCTAAGAAAAAATCCCAAAAACCATGTGGCAAGGTTGACATTTTTTCGGTTCTTTTTGCAACAAGTTTCCACCATTGAGGGGATGAAAACTGATTGATGACAGCATCCGTCATTAATGATGATGGAAAAAATGCTTCGTCTTTTATTCGAAGAGCCATTATCCCGGGAAGACGGGAAAAACCCGAAAGAGCCCAAAAAACCGAAAAAGCCGGAAAAAACCTCCCATGGGCCCAGTGGGTTGGGTTTTTCTGAAAAAAAAAACGGGTTTTTTCAAACCCTGGACGTAATGGGTTACTTATCCCACTGGAGTAGATAAAAATTATTATAACATTGTTTGTACCGTATTGAAAAACTCTGAAAGTCTTAGAGAAGTCTATTAGCGTTAAATAGTTATTTATGGTTCAAATGCTAAAATTGACTGTTTATTGCACGCGAGATGAAAATTGTCAAATGAGGCCATAGGCGTGTGTAAAGGAGTATCTTGGATGCTGAAAGAATGGAATCAAATCATTAATCGACTTTGACGTGAAAGCTTTTCAAGATGACTCTCAAACTAACCTGAAATTTTGCTTAAGAGATTATGGTGTGGGAACGCATGTCTTCTAAAGAGCTCAACTGTAGAGGTCATTGTGACATCATTGATGCAAAAAAATAAAAGAATATTGGATAATAGCTGGTTGTCGAGTATTGAGAAAATACTTTCGGTTGGGAATCTCGCTTTTCAGCACAATGGTGCTTCGTACCATGCGACAAAAGTAATAAAAACTGTCTATCATAATTTTTAAATTTTGTCTTCAGATTCGGATAGAAGATAGAAAAGAAGAATAGGAATGTATGAAGAAACACGCTCCTATCTCGTAAAGAACAAGGACAAAATGGCCGATAAAGAAAAACAACCTGTGACAATGCTAGACTTAGCATTTTCAACTGGTGTCCAGAAAATGTATAATAACTA
>CALNHX010006044.1:0-96380 GCA_940337035.1 Agriotes lineatus | reverse complement strand
TACATAAACAACTGTAAACTAACTTTAAATACATAGGTATGGCACCTACTGTTTGAGAAGTAGACAAACTGGCATGCTAGAGCGTGTACCTGCTCTGACGGACGATCTGATACGTTTTGGGTATCATTTCGATAGTAGAAACGCTCTTAGATTTTTTTATTTTAGTAGCACTATTTCGGTGTCTGAGCGCGACTGCATAATGGCCTCAGAATGCTACTAGCAGTATGTAAAATATTATAATTACTAGACAGTAATTGCAGAATGCAAAAGACTGGAGATAAACAACTGTAAACTAACTTTAAATACGTAGGTATGGCACCTACTGTTTGAGAAGTAGACAAACTGGCATGCTAGAGCGTGTACCTGCTCTGACGGACGATCTGATACGTTTTCGGTATCATTTCGATAGTAGAAACGCTCTTAGATTTTTTTATTTTAGTAGCACTATTTCGGTGTCTGAGCGCGACTGCATAATGGCCTGAGAATGCTACTAGCAGTATGTAAAATATTATAATTACTAGACAGTAATTGCAGAATGCAAAAGACTGGAGATAAACAACTGTAAACTAACTTTAAATACGTAGGTATGGCACCTACTGTTTGAGAAGTAGACAAACTGGCATGCTAGAGCGTGTACCTGCTCTGACGGACGATCTGATACGTTTTCGGTATCATTTCGATAGTAGAAACGCTCTTAGATTTTTTTATTTTAGTAGCACTATTTCGGTGTCTGAGCGCGACTGCATAATGGCCTGAGAATGCTACTAGCAGTATGTAAAATATTATAATTACTAGACAGTAATTGCAGAATGCAAAAGACTGGAGATAAACAACTGTAAACTAACTTTAAATACGTAGGTATGGCACCTACTGTTTGAGAAGTAGACAAACTGGCATGCTAGAGCGTGTACCTGCTCTGACGGACGATCTGATACGTTTTGGGTATCATTTCGATAGTAGAAACGCTCTTAGATTTTTTTATTTTAGTAGCACTATTTCGGTGTCTGAGCGCGACTGCATAATGGCCTCAGAATGCTACTAGCAGTATGTAACATATTATAATTAATAGACAGTAATTGCAGAATGCTAAAGACTGTACATAAACAACTGTAAACTAACTTTAAATGCATAGGTATGGCACCTACTGTTTGAGAAGTAGACAAACTGGCATGCTAGAGCGTGTGCCTGCTCTGATGGTCGATCTGAGACGTTTTGGGTATCATTTCGATAGTAGAAACGCTCTTAGATTTTTTTATTTTAGTAGCACTATTTCGGTGTCTGAGCGCTACTGCATAATGGCCTCAGAATGCTACTAGCAGTATGTAACATATTATAATTAATAGACAGTAATTGCAGAATGCAAAAGACTGTACATAAACAACTGTAAACTAACTTTAAATACATAGGTATGGCACCTACTGTTTGAGAAGTAGACAAACTGGCATGCTAGAGCGTGTACCTGCTCTGACGGACGATCTGATACGTTTTGGGTATCATTTCGATAGTAGAAACGCTCTTAGATTTTTTTATTTTAGTAGCACTATTTCGGTGTCTGAGCGCGACTGCATAATGGCCTCAGAATGCTACTAGCAGTATGTAAAATATTATAATTACTAGACAGTAATTGCAGAATGCAAAAGACTGTACATAAACAACTGTAAACTAACTTTAAATACATAGGTATGGCACCTACTGTTTGAGAAGTAGACAAACTGGCATGCTAGAGCGTGTACCTGCTCTGACGGACGATCTGATACGTTTTGGGTATCATTTCGATAGTAGAAACGCTCTTAGATTTTTTTATTTTAGTAGCACTATTTCGGTGTCTGAGCGCGACTGCATAATGGCCTCAGAATGCTACTAGCAGTATGTAAAATATTATAATTACTAGACAGTAATTGCAGAATGCAAAAGACTGTACATAAACAACTGTAAACTAACTTTAAATACATAGGTATGGCACCTACTGTTTGAGAAGTAGACAAACTGGCATGCTAGAGCGTGTACCTGCTCTGACAAACGATCTGAGACGTTTTGGGTATCATTTCGATAGTAGAAACGCTCTTAGATTTTTTTATTTTAGTTGCACGATTTCTTCGGTGTCTGAGCGCGACTGCATAATGGCCTCAGAATGCTACTAGCAGCATGTAACATATTGTAATTAATAGACAGTAATTGCAGAATGCCAAAACTGTTCAGAAACAACTGTAAACTAACTTTAAATGCATCGGAATGGCACCTACTGTTTTAGAAGTAGACAAAATGGCATGCTAGAGCCTGTAAACGCTCTGACTGACGATCTGAGACGTTTTGGGTATCATTTAGATAGTAGAAACGCTCTTAGATTTTTTATTTTAGTAGCACTATTTCGGTGTCTGAGCGCGACTGCATAATGACCTCAGAATGCTACTGGCAGTATGTAAAATATTATAATTAATAGACAGTAATTGCAGAATGCAAAAGACTGTACATAAACAACTGTAAACTAACTTTAAATACATAGGTATGGCACCTACTGTTTGAGAAGTAGACAAACTGGCATGCTAGAGCGTGTACCTGCTCTGACAAACGATCTGAGACGTTTTGGGTATCATTTCGATAGTAGAAACGCTCTTAGATTTTTTTATTTTAGTTGCACGATTTCTTCGGTGTCTGAGCGCGACTGCATAATGGCCTCAGAATGCTACTAGCAGCATGTAACATATTGTAATTAATAGACAGTAATTGCAGAATGCCAAAACTGTTCAGAAACAACTGTAAACTAACTTTAAATGCATCGGAATGGCACCTACTGTTTTAGAAGTAGACAAAATGGCATGCTAGAGCCTGTAAACGCTCTGACTGACGATCTGAGACGTTTTGGGTATCATTTAGATAGTAGAAACGCTCTTAGATTTTTTATTTTAGTAGCACTATTTCGGTGTCTGAGCGCGACTGCATAATGACCTCAGAATGCTACTGGCAGTATGTAAAATATTATAATTAATAGACAGTAATTGCAGAATGCAAAAGACTGTACATAAACAACTGTAAACTAACTTTAAATACATAGGTATGGCACCTAATGTTTGAGAAGTAGACAAACTGGCATGCTAGAGCGTGTACCTGCTCTGACGGACGATCTGATACGTTTTGGGTATCATTTCGATAGTAGAAACGCTCTTAGATTTTTTTATTTTAGTAGCACTATTTCGGTGTCTGAGCGCGACTTCATAATGGCCTCAGAATGCTACTAGCAGTATGTAAAATATTATAATTACTAGACAGTAATTGCAGAATGCCAAAGACTGTACATAAACAACTGTAAACTAACTTTAAATACATAGGTATGGCATCTACTGTTTGAGAAGTAGACAAACTGGCATGCTAGAGCGTGTACCTGCTCTGATGGTCGATCTGAGACGTTTTCGGTATCATTTCGATAGTAGAAACGCTCTTAGATTTTTTTATTTTAGTAGCACTATTTCGGTGTCTGAGCGCGACTGCATAATGGCCTGAGAATGCTACTAGCAGTATGTAAAATATTATAATTACTAGACAGTAATTGCAGAATGCAAAAGACTGTACATAAACAACTGTAAACTAACTTTAAATACATAGGTATGGCACCTACTGTTTGAGAAGTAGACAAACTGGCATGCTAGAGCGTGTACCTGCTCTGACAAACGATCTGAGACGTTTTGGGTATCATTTCGATAGTAGAAACGCTCTTAGATTTTTTTATTTTAGTTGCACGATTTCTTCGGTGTCTGAGCGCGACTGCATAATGGCCTCAGAATGCTACTAGCAGCATGTAACATATTGTAATTAATAGACAGTAATTGCAGAATGCCAAAACTGTTCAGAAACAACTGTAAACTAACTTTAAATGCATCGGAATGGCACCTACTGTTTTAGAAGTAGACAAAATGGCATGCTAGAGCCTGTAAACGCTCTGACTGACGATCTGAGACGTTTTGGGTATCATTTAGATAGTAGAAACGCTCTTAGATTTTTTATTTTAGTAGCACTATTTCGGTGTCTGAGCGCGACTGCATAATGACCTCAGAATGCTACTGGCAGTATGTAAAATATTATAATTAATAGACAGTAATTGCAGAATGCAAAAGACTGTACATAAACAACTGTAAACTAACTTTAAATACATAGGTATGGCATCTACTGTTTGAGAAGTAGACAAACTGGCATGCTAGAGCGTGTACCTGCTCTGATGGTCGATCTGAGACGTTTTCGGTATCATTTCGATAGTAGAAACGCTCTTAGATTTTTTATTTTAGTAGCACTATTTCGGTGTCTGAGCGCGACTGCATAATGGCCTGAGAATGCTACTAGCAGTATGTAAAATATTATAATTACTAGACAGTAATTGCAGAATGCAAAAGACTGGAGATAAACAACTGTAAACTAACTTTAAATACGTAGGTATGGCACCTACTGTTTGAGAAGTAGACAAACTGGCATGCTAGAGCGTGTACCTGCTCTGACGGACGATCTGATACGTTTTGGGTATCATTTCGATAGTAGAAACGCTCTTAGATTTTTTTATTTTAGTAGCACTATTTCGGTGTCTGAGCGCGACTGCATAATGGCCTCAGAATGCTACTAGCAGTATGTAACATATTATAATTAATAGACAGTAATTGCAGAATGCTAAAGACTGTACATAAACAACTGTAAACTAACTTTAAATGCATAGGTATGGCACCTACTGTTTGAGAAGTAGACAAACTGGCATGCTAGAGCGTGTGCCTGCTCTGATGGTCGATCTGAGACGTTTTGGGTATCATTTCGATAGTAGAAACGCTCTTAGATTTTTTTATTTTAGTAGCACTATTTCGGTGTCTGAGCGCTACTGCATAATGGCCTCAGAATGCTACTAGCAGTATGTAACATATTATAATTAATAGACAGTAATTGCAGAATGCAAAAGACTGTACATAAACAACTGTAAACTAACTTTAAATACATAGGTATGGCACCTACTGTTTGAGAAGTAGACAAACTGGCATGCTAGAGCGTGTACCTGCTCTGACGGACGATCTGATACGTTTTGGGTATCATTTCGATAGTAGAAACGCTCTTAGATTTTTTTATTTTAGTAGCACTATTTCGGTGTCTGAGCGCGACTGCATAATGGCCTCAGAATGCTACTAGCAGTATGTAAAATATTATAATTACTAGACAGTAATTGCAGAATGCAAAAGACTGTACATAAACAACTGTAAACTAACTTTAAATACATAGGTATGGCACCTACTGTTTGAGAAGTAGACAAACTGGCATGCTAGAGCGTGTACCTGCTCTGACGGACGATCTGATACGTTTTGGGTATCATTTCGATAGTAGAAACGCTCTTAGATTTTTTTATTTTAGTAGCACTATTTCGGTGTCTGAGCGCGACTGCATAATGGCCTCAGAATGCTACTAGCAGTATGTAAAATATTATAATTACTAGACAGTAATTGCAGAATGCAAAAGACTGTACATAAACAACTGTAAACTAACTTTAAATACATAGGTATGGCACCTACTGTTTGAGAAGTAGACAAACTGGCATGTTAGAGCGTGTACCTGCTCTGACAAACGATCTGAGACGTTTTGGGTATCATTTCGATAGTAGAAACGCTCTTAGATTTTTTTATTTTAGTTGCACGATTTCTTCGGTGTCTGAGCGCGACTGCATAATGGCCTCAGAATGCTACTAGCAGCATGTAACATATTGTAATTAATAGACAGTAATTGCAGAATGCCAAAACTGTTCAGAAACAACTGTAAACTAACTTTAAATGCATCGGAATGGCACCTACTGTTTTAGAAGTAGACAAAATGGCATGCTAGAGCCTGTAAACGCTCTGACTGACGATCTGAGACGTTTTGGGTATCATTTAGATAGTAGAAACGCTCTTAGATTTTTTATTTTAGTAGCACTATTTCGGTGTCTGAGCGCGACTGCATAATGACCTCAGAATGCTACTGGCAGTATGTAAAATATTATAATTAATAGACAGTAATTGCAGAATGCAAAAGACTGTACATAAACAACTGTAAACTAACTTTAAATACATAGGTATGGCACCTAATGTTTGAGAAGTAGACAAACTGGCATGCTAGAGCGTGTACCTGCTCTGACGGACGATCTGATACGTTTTGGGTATCATTTCGATAGTAGAAACGCTCTTAGATTTTTTTATTTTAGTAGCACTATTTCGGTGTCTGAGCGCGACTTCATAATGGCCTCAGAATGCTACTAGCAGTATGTAAAATATTATAATTACTAGACAGTAATTGCAGAATGCCAAAGACTGTACATAAACAACTGTAAACTAACTTTAAATACATAGGTATGGCATCTACTGTTTGAGAAGTAGACAAACTGGCATGCTAGAGCGTGTACCTGCTCTGATGGTCGATCTGAGACGTTTTCGGTATCATTTCGATAGTAGAAACGCTCTTAGATTTTTTTATTTTAGTAGCACTATTTCGGTGTCTGAGCGCGACTGCATAATGGCCTGAGAATGCTACTAGCAGTATGTAAAATATTATAATTACTAGACAGTAATTGCAGAATGCAAAAGACTGGAGATAAACAACTGTAAACTAACTTTAAATACGTAGGTATGGCACCTACTGTTTGAGAAGTAGACAAACTGGCATGCTAGAGCGTGTACCTGCTCTGACGGACGATCTGATACGTTTTGGGTATCATTTCGATAGTAGAAACGCTCTTAGATTTTTTTATTTTAGTAGCACTATTTCGGTGTCTGAGCGCGACTGCATAATGGCCTCAGAATGCTACTAGCAGTATGTAACATATTATAATTAATAGACAGTAATTGCAGAATGCTAAAGACTGTACATAAACAACTGTAAACTAACTTTAAATGCATAGGTATGGCACCTACTGTTTGAGAAGTAGACAAACTGGCATGCTAGAGCGTGTGCCTGCTCTGATGGTCGATCTGAGACGTTTTGGGTATCATTTCGATAGTAGAAACGCTCTTAGATTTTTTTATTTTAGTAGCACTATTTCGGTGTCTGAGCGCTACTGCATAATGGCCTCAGAATGCTACTAGCAGTATGTAACATATTATAATTAATAGACAGTAATTGCAGAATGCAAAAGACTGTACATAAACAACTGTAAACTAACTTTAAATACATAGGTATGGCACCTACTGTTTGAGAAGTAGACAAACTGGCATGCTAGAGCGTGTACCTGCTCTGACGGACGATCTGATACGTTTTGGGTATCATTTCGATAGTAGAAACGCTCTTAGATTTTTTTATTTTAGTAGCACTATTTCGGTGTCTGAGCGCGACTGCATAATGGCCTCAGAATGCTACTAGCAGTATGTAAAATATTATAATTACTAGACAGTAATTGCAGAATGCAAAAGACTGTACATAAACAACTGTAACTAACTTTAAATACATAGGTATGGCACCTACTGTTTGAGAAGTAGACAAACTGGCATGCTAGAGCGTGTACCTGCTCTGACGGACGATCTGATACGTTTTGGGTATCATTTCGATAGTAGAAACGCTCTTAGATTTTTTTATTTTAGTAGCACTATTTCGGTGTCTGAGCGCGACTGCATAATGGCCTCAGAATGCTACTAGCAGTATGTAAAATATTATAATTACTAGACAGTAATTGCAGAATGCAAAAGACTGTACATAAACAACTGTAAACTAACTTTAAATACATAGGTATGGCACCTACTGTTTGAGAAGTAGACAAACTGGCATGCTAGAGCGTGTACCTGCTCTGACAAACGATCTGAGACGTTTTGGGTATCATTTCGATAGTAGAAACGCTCTTAGATTTTTTTATTTTAGTTGCACGATTTCTTCGGTGTCTGAGCGCGACTGCATAATGGCCTCAGAATGCTACTAGCAGCATGTAACATATTGTAATTAATAGACAGTAATTGCAGAATGCCAAAACTGTTCAGAAACAACTGTAAACTAACTTTAAATGCATCGGAATGGCACCTACTGTTTTAGAAGTAGACAAAATGGCATGCTAGAGCCTGTAAACGCTCTGACTGACGATCTGAGACGTTTTGGGTATCATTTAGATAGTAGAAACGCTCTTAGATTTTTTATTTTAGTAGCACTATTTCGGTGTCTGAGCGCGACTGCATAATGACCTCAGAATGCTACTGGCAGTATGTAAAATATTATAATTAATAGACAGTAATTGCAGAATGCAAAAGACTGTACATAAACAACTGTAAACTAACTTTAAATACATAGGTATGGCACCTAATGTTTGAGAAGTAGACAAACTGGCATGCTAGAGCGTGTACCTGCTCTGACGGACGATCTGATACGTTTTGGGTATCATTTCGATAGTAGAAACGCTCTTAGATTTTTTTATTTTAGTAGCACTATTTCGGTGTCTGAGCGCGACTTCATAATGGCCTCAGAATGCTACTAGCAGTATGTAAAATATTATAATTACTAGACAGTAATTGCAGAATGCCAAAGACTGTACATAAACAACTGTAAACTAACTTTAAATACATAGGTATGGCATCTACTGTTTGAGAAGTAGACAAACTGGCATGCTAGAGCGTGTACCTGCTCTGATGGTCGATCTGAGACGTTTTCGGTATCATTTCGATAGTAGAAACGCTCTTAGATTTTTTTATTTTAGTAGCACTATTTCGGTGTCTGAGCGCGACTGCATAATGGCCTGAGAATGCTACTAGCAGTATGTAAAATATTATAATTACTAGACAGTAATTGCAGAATGCAAAAGACTGGAGATAAACAACTGTAAACTAACTTTAAATACGTAGGTATGGCACCTACTGTTTGAGAAGTAGACAAACTGGCATGCTAGAGCGTGTACCTGCTCTGACGGACGATCTGATACGTTTTGGGTATCATTTCGATAGTAGAAACGCTCTTAGATTTTTTTATTTTAGTAGCACTATTTCGGTGTCTGAGCGCGACTGCATAATGGCCTCAGAATGCTACTAGCAGTATGTAACATATTATAATTAATAGACAGTAATTGCAGAATGCTAAAGACTGTACATAAACAACTGTAAACTAACTTTAAATGCATAGGTATGGCACCTACTGTTTGAGAAGTAGACAAACTGGCATGCTAGAGCGTGTGCCTGCTCTGATGGTCGATCTGAGACGTTTTGGGTATCATTTCGATAGTAGAAACGCTCTTAGATTTTTTTATTTTAGTAGCACTATTTCGGTGTCTGAGCGCTACTGCATAATGGCCTCAGAATGCTACTAGCAGTATGTAACATATTATAATTAATAGACAGTAATTGCAGAATGCAAAAGACTGTACATAAACAACTGTAAACTAACTTTAAATACATAGGTATGGCACCTACTGTTTGAGAAGTAGACAAACTGGCATGCTAGAGCGTGTACCTGCTCTGACGGACGATCTGATACGTTTTGGGTATCATTTCGATAGTAGAAACGCTCTTAGATTTTTTTATTTAGTAGCACTATTTCGGTGTCTGAGCGCGACTGCATAATGGCCTCAGAATGCTACTAGCAGTATGTAAAATATTATAATTACTAGACAGTAATTGCAGAATGCAAAAGACTGTACATAAACAACTGTAAACTAACTTTAAATACATAGGTATGGCACCTACTGTTTGAGAAGTAGACAAACTGGCATGCTAGAGCGTGTACCTGCTCTGACGGACGATCTGATACGTTTTGGGTATCATTTCGATAGTAGAAACGCTCTTAGATTTTTTTATTTTAGTAGCACTATTTCGGTGTCTGAGCGCGACTGCATAATGGCCTCAGAATGCTACTAGCAGTATGTAAAATATTATAATTACTAGACAGTAATTGCAGAATGCAAAAGACTGTACATAAACAACTGTAAACTAACTTTAAATACATAGGTATGGCACCTACTGTTTGAGAAGTAGACAAACTGGCATGCTAGAGCGTGTACCTGCTCTGACAAACGATCTGAGACGTTTTGGGTATCATTTCGATAGTAGAAACGCTCTTAGATTTTTTTATTTTAGTTGCACGATTTCTTCGGTGTCTGAGCGCGACTGCATAATGGCCTCAGAATGCTACTAGCAGCATGTAACATATTGTAATTAATAGACAGTAATTGCAGAATGCCAAAACTGTTCAGAAACAACTGTAAACTAACTTTAAATGCATCGGAATGGCACCTACTGTTTTAGAAGTAGACAAAATGGCATGCTAGAGCCTGTAAACGCTCTGACTGACGATCTGAGACGTTTTGGGTATCATTTAGATAGTAGAAACGCTCTTAGATTTTTTATTTTAGTAGCACTATTTCGGTGTCTGAGCGCGACTGCATAATGACCTCAGAATGCTACTGGCAGTATGTAAAATATTATAATTAATAGACAGTAATTGCAGAATGCAAAAGACTGTACATAAACAACTGTAAACTAACTTTAAATACATAGGTATGGCACCTACTGTTTGAGAAGTAGACAAACTGGCATGCTAGAGCGTGTACCTGCTCTGACAAACGATCTGAGACGTTTTGGGTATCATTTCGATAGTAGAAACGCTCTTAGATTTTTTTATTTTAGTTGCACGATTTCTTCGGTGTCTGAGCGCGACTGCATAATGGCCTCAGAATGCTACTAGCAGCATGTAACATATTGTAATTAATAGACAGTAATTGCAGAATGCCAAAACTGTTCAGAAACAACTGTAAACTAACTTTAAATGCATCGGAATGGCACCTACTGTTTTAGAAGTAGACAAAATGGCATGCTAGAGCCTGTAAACGCTCTGACTGACGATCTGAGACGTTTTGGGTATCATTTAGATAGTAGAAACGCTCTTAGATTTTTTATTTTAGTAGCACTATTTCGGTGTCTGAGCGCGACTGCATAATGACCTCAGAATGCTACTGGCAGTATGTAAAATATTATAATTAATAGACAGTAATTGCAGAATGCAAAAGACTGTACATAAACAACTGTAAACTAACTTTAAATACATAGGTATGGCACCTAATGTTTGAGAAGTAGACAAACTGGCATGCTAGAGCGTGTACCTGCTCTGACGGACGATCTGATACGTTTTGGGTATCATTTCGATAGTAGAAACGCTCTTAGATTTTTTTATTTTAGTAGCACTATTTCGGTGTCTGAGCGCGACTTCATAATGGCCTCAGAATGCTACTAGCAGTATGTAAAATATTATAATTACTAGACAGTAATTGCAGAATGCCAAAGACTGTACATAAACAACTGTAAACTAACTTTAAATACATAGGTATGGCATCTACTGTTTGAGAAGTAGACAAACTGGCATGCTAGAGCGTGTACCTGCTCTGATGGTCGATCTGAGACGTTTTCGGTATCATTTCGATAGTAGAAACGCTCTTAGATTTTTTTATTTTAGTAGCACTATTTCGGTGTCTGAGCGCGACTGCATAATGGCCTGAGAATGCTACTAGCAGTATGTAAAATATTATAATTACTAGACAGTAATTGCAGAATGCAAAAGACTGGAGATAAACAACTGTAAACTAACTTTAAATACGTAGGTATGGCACCTACTGTTTGAGAAGTAGACAAACTGGCATGCTAGAGCGTGTACCTGCTCTGACGGACGATCTGATACGTTTTGGGTATCATTTCGATAGTAGAAACGCTCTTAGATTTTTTTATTTTAGTAGCACTATTTCGGTGTCTGAGCGCGACTGCATAATGGCCTCAGAATGCTACTAGCAGTATGTAACATATTATAATTAATAGACAGTAATTGCAGAATGCTAAAGACTGTACATAAACAACTGTAAACTAACTTTAAATGCATAGGTATGGCACCTACTGTTTGAGAAGTAGACAAACTGGCATGCTAGAGCGTGTGCCTGCTCTGATGGTCGATCTGAGACGTTTTGGGTATCATTTCGATAGTAGAAACGCTCTTAGATTTTTTTATTTTAGTAGCACTATTTCGGTGTCTGAGCGCTACTGCATAATGGCCTCAGAATGCTACTAGCAGTATGTAACATATTATAATTAATAGACAGTAATTGCAGAATGCAAAAGACTGTACATAAACAACTGTAAACTAACTTTAAATACATAGGTATGGCACCTACTGTTTGAGAAGTAGACAAACTGGCATGCTAGAGCGTGTACCTGCTCTGACGGACGATCTGATACGTTTTGGGTATCATTTCGATAGTAGAAACGCTCTTAGATTTTTTTATTTTAGTAGCACTATTTCGGTGTCTGAGCGCGACTGCATAATGGCCTCAGAATGCTACTAGCAGTATGTAAAATATTATAATTACTAGACAGTAATTGCAGAATGCAAAAGACTGTACATAAACAACTGTAAACTAACTTTAAATACATAGGTATGGCACCTACTGTTTGAGAAGTAGACAAACTGGCATGCTAGAGCGTGTACCTGCTCTGACGGACGATCTGATACGTTTTGGGTATCATTTCGATAGTAGAAACGCTCTTAGATTTTTTTATTTTAGTAGCACTATTTCGGTGTCTGAGCGCGACTGCATAATGGCCTCAGAATGCTACTAGCAGTATGTAAAATATTATAATTACTAGACAGTAATTGCAGAATGCCAAAGACTGTACATAAACAACTGTAAACTAACTTTAAATACATAGGTATGGCACCTACTGTTTGAGAAGTAGACAAACTGGCATGCTAGAGCGTGTACCTGCTCTGACGGACGATCTGATACGTTTTGGGTATCATTTCGATAGTAGAAACGCTCTTAGATTTTTTTATTTTAGTAGCACTATTTCGGTGTCTGAGCGCGACTTCATAATGGCCTCAGAATGCTACTAGCAGTATGTAAAATATTATAATTACTAGACAGTAATTGCAGAATGCCAAAGACTGTACATAAACAACTGTAAACTAACTTTAAATACATAGGTATGGCATCTACTGTTTGAGAAGTAGACAAACTGGCATGCTAGAGCGTGTACCTGCTCTGATGGTCGATCTGAGACGTTTTCGGTATCATTTCGATAGTAGAAACGCTCTTAGATTTTTTTATTTTAGTAGCACTATTTCGGTGTCTGAGCGCGACTGCATAATGGCCTGAGAATGCTACTAGCAGTATGTAAAATATTATAATTACTAGACAGTAATTGCAGAATGCAAAAGACTGGAGATAAACAACTGTAAACTAACTTTAAATACGTAGGTATGGCACCTACTGTTTGAGAAGTAGACAAACTGGCATGCTAGAGCGTGTACCTGCTCTGACGGACGATCTGATACGTTTTGGGTATCATTTCGATAGTAGAAACGCTCTTAGATTTTTTTATTTTAGTAGCACTATTTCGGTGTCTGAGCGCGACTGCATAATGGCCTCAGAATGCTACTAGCAGTATGTAACATATTATAATTAATAGACAGTAATTGCAGAATGCTAAAGACTGTACATAAACAACTGTAAACTAACTTTAAATGCATAGGTATGGCACCTACTGTTTGAGAAGTAGACAAACTGGCATGCTAGAGCGTGTGCCTGCTCTGATGGTCGATCTGAGACGTTTTGGGTATCATTTCGATAGTAGAAACGCTCTTAGATTTTTTTATTTTAGTAGCACTATTTCGGTGTCTGAGCGCTACTGCATAATGGCCTCAGAATGCTACTAGCAGTATGTAACATATTATAATTAATAGACAGTAATTGCAGAATGCAAAAGACTGTACATAAACAACTGTAAACTAACTTTAAATACATAGGTATGGCACCTACTGTTTGAGAAGTAGACAAACTGGCATGCTAGAGCGTGTACCTGCTCTGACGGACGATCTGATACGTTTTGGGTATCATTTCGATAGTAGAAACGCTCTTAGATTTTTTTATTTTAGTAGCACTATTTCGGTGTCTGAGCGCGACTGCATAATGGCCTCAGAATGCTACTAGCAGTATGTAAAATATTATAATTACTAGACAGTAATTGCAGAATGCAAAAGACTGTACATAAACAACTGTAAACTAACTTTAAATACATAGGTATGGCACCTACTGTTTGAGAAGTAGACAAACTGGCATGCTAGAGCGTGTACCTGCTCTGACGGACGATCTGATACGTTTTGGGTATCATTTCGATAGTAGAAACGCTCTTAGATTTTTTTATTTTAGTAGCACTATTTCGGTGTCTGAGCGCGACTGCATAATGGCCTCAGAATGCTACTAGCAGTATGTAAAATATTATAATTACTAGACAGTAATTGCAGAATGCAAAAGACTGTACATAAACAACTGTAAACTAACTTTAAATACATAGGTATGGCACCTACTGTTTGAGAAGTAGACAAACTGGCATGCTAGAGCGTGTACCTGCTCTGACAAACGATCTGAGACGTTTTGGGTATCATTTCGATAGTAGAAACGCTCTTAGATTTTTTTATTTTAGTTGCACGATTTCTTCGGTGTCTGAGCGCGACTGCATAATGGCCTCAGAATGCTACTAGCAGCATGTAACATATTGTAATTAATAGACAGTAATTGCAGAATGCCAAAACTGTTCAGAAACAACTGTAAACTAACTTTAAATGCATCGGAATGGCACCTACTGTTTTAGAAGTAGACAAAATGGCATGCTAGAGCCTGTAAACGCTCTGACTGACGATCTGAGACGTTTTGGGTATCATTTAGATAGTAGAAACGCTCTTAGATTTTTTATTTTAGTAGCACTATTTCGGTGTCTGAGCGCGACTGCATAATGACCTCAGAATGCTACTGGCAGTATGTAAAATATTATAATTAATAGACAGTAATTGCAGAATGCAAAAGACTGTACATAAACAACTGTAAACTAACTTTAAATACATAGGTATGGCACCTAATGTTTGAGAAGTAGACAAACTGGCATGCTAGAGCGTGTACCTGCTCTGACGGACGATCTGATACGTTTTGGGTATCATTTCGATAGTAGAAACGCTCTTAGATTTTTTTATTTTAGTAGCACTATTTCGGTGTCTGAGCGCGACTTCATAATGGCCTCAGAATGCTACTAGCAGTATGTAAAATATTATAATTACTAGACAGTAATTGCAGAATGCCAAAGACTGTACATAAACAACTGTAAACTAACTTTAAATACATAGGTATGGCATCTACTGTTTGAGAAGTAGACAAACTGGCATGCTAGAGCGTGTACCTGCTCTGATGGTCGATCTGAGACGTTTTCGGTATCATTTCGATAGTAGAAACGCTCTTAGATTTTTTTATTTAGTAGCACTATTTCGGTGTCTGAGCGCGACTGCATAATGGCCTGAGAATGCTACTAGCAGTATGTAAAATATTATAATTACTAGACAGTAATTGCAGAATGCAAAAGACTGGAGATAAACAACTGTAAACTAACTTTAAATACGTAGGTATGGCACCTACTGTTTGAGAAGTAGACAAACTGGCATGCTAGAGCGTGTACCTGCTCTGACGGACGATCTGATACGTTTTGGGTATCATTTCGATAGTAGAAACGCTCTTAGATTTTTTTATTTTAGTAGCACTATTTCGGTGTCTGAGCGCGACTGCATAATGGCCTCAGAATGCTACTAGCAGTATGTAACATATTATAATTAATAGACAGTAATTGCAGAATGCTAAAGCCTGTACATAAACAACTGTAAACTAACTTTAAATGCATAGGTATGGCACCTACTGTTTGAGAAGTAGACAAACTGGCATGCTAGAGCGTGTACCTGCTCTGACGGACGATCTGATACGTTTTGGGTATCATTTCGATAGTAGAAACGCTCTTAGATTTTTTTTATTTTAGTAGCACTATTTCGGTGTCTGAGCGCGACTGCATAATGGCCTCAGAATGCTACTAGCAGTATGTAAAATATTATAATTACTAGACAGTAATTGCAGAATGCAAAAGACTGTACATAAACAACTGTAAACTAACTTTAAATACATAGGTATGGCACCTACTGTTTGAGAAGTAGACAAACTGGCATGCTAGAGCGTGTACCTGCTCTGACGGACGATCTGATACGTTTTGGGTATCATTTCGATAGTAGAAACGCTCTTAGATTTTTTTATTTTAGTTGCACGATTTTCTTCGGTGTCTGAGCGCGACTGCATAATGGCCTCAGAATGCTACTAGCAGCATGTAACATATTGTAATTAATAGACAGTAATTGCAGAATGCCAAAACTGTTCAGAAACAACTGTAAACTAACTTTAAATGCATCGAATGGCACCTACTGTTTTAGAAGTAGACAAAATGGCATGCTAGAGCCTGTAAACGCTCTGACTGACGATCTGAGACGTTTTGGGTATCATTTAGATAGTAGAAACGCTCTTAGATTTTTTATTTTAGTAGCACTATTTCGGTGTCTGAGCGCGACTGCATAATGACCTCAGAATGCTACTGGCAGTATGTAAAATATTATAATTAATAGACAGTAATTGCAGAATGCAAAAGACTGTACATAAACAACTGTAAACTAACTTTAAATACATAGGTATGGCACCTAATGTTTGAGAAGTAGACAAACTGGCATGCTAGAGCGTGTACCTGCTCTGACGGACGATCTGATACGTTTTGGGTATCATTTCGATAGTAGAAACGCTCTTAGATTTTTTTATTTTAGTAGCACTATTTCGGTGTCTGAGCGCGACTTCATAATGGCCTCAGAATGCTACTAGCAGTATGTAAAATATTATAATTACTAGACAGTAATTGCAGAATGCCAAAGACTGTACATAAACAACTGTAAACTAACTTTAAATACATAGGTATGGCATCTACTGTTTGAGAAGTAGACAAACTGGCATGCTAGAGCGTGTACCTGCTCTGATGGTCGATCTGAGACGTTTTCGGTATCATTTCGATAGTAGAAACGCTCTTAGATTTTTTTATTTTAGTAGCACTATTTCGGTGTCTGAGCGCGACTGCATAATGGCCTGAGAATGCTACTAGCAGTATGTAAAATATTATAATTACTAGACAGTATTTGCAGAATGCAAAAGACTGGAGATAAACAACTGTAAACTAACTTTAAATACGTAGGTATGGCACCTACTGTTTGAGAAGTAGACAAACTGGCATGCTAGAGCGTGTACCTGCTCTGACGGACGATCTGATACGTTTTGGGTATCATTTCGATAGTAGAAACGCTCTTAGATTTTTTTATTTTAGTAGCACTATTTCGGTGTCTGAGCGCGACTGCATAATGGCCTCAGAATGCTACTAGCAGTATGTAACATATTATAATTAATAGACAGTAATTGCAGAATGCTAAAGACTGTACATAAACAACTGTAAACTAACTTTAAATGCATAGGTATGGCACCTACTGTTTGAGAAGTAGACAAACTGGCATGCTAGAGCGTGTGCCTGCTCTGATGGTCGATCTGAGACGTTTTGGGTATCATTTCGATAGTAGAAACGCTCTTAGATTTTTTTATTTTAGTAGCACTATTTCGGTGTCTGAGCGCTACTGCATAATGGCCTCAGAATGCTACTAGCAGTATGTAACATATTATAATTAATAGACAGTAATTGCAGAATGCAAAAGACTGTACATAAACAACTGTAAACTAACTTTAAATACATAGGTATGGCACCTACTGTTTGAGAAGTAGACAAACTGGCATGCTAGAGCGTGTACCTGCTCTGACGGACGATCTGATACGTTTTGGGTATCATTTCGATAGTAGAAACGCTCTTAGATTTTTTTATTTTAGTAGCACTATTTCGGTGTCTGAGCGCGACTGCATAATGGCCTCAGAATGCTACTAGCAGTATGTAAAATATTATAATTACTAGACAGTAATTGCAGAATGCAAAAGACTGTACATAAACAACTGTAAACTAACTTTAAATACATAGGTATGGCACCTACTGTTTGAGAAGTAGACAAACTGGCATGCTAGAGCGTGTACCTGCTCTGACGGACGATCTGATACGTTTTGGGTATCATTTCGATAGTAGAAACGCTCTTAGATTTTTTTATTTTAGTAGCACTATTTCGGTGTCTGAGCGCGACTGCATAATGGCCTCAGAATGCTACTAGCAGTATGTAAAATATTATAATTACTAGACAGTAATTGCAGAATGCAAAAGACTGTACATAAACAACTGTAAACTAACTTTAAATACATAGGTATGGCACCTACTGTTTGAGAAGTAGACAAACTGGCATGCTAGAGCGTGTACCTGCTCTGACAAACGATCTGAGACGTTTTGGGTATCATTTCGATAGTAGAAACGCTCTTAGATTTTTTTATTTTAGTTGCACGATTTCTTCGGTGTCTGAGCGCGACTGCATAATGGCCTCAGAATGCTACTAGCAGCATGTAACATATTGTAATTAATAGACAGTAATTGCAGAATGCCAAAACTGTTCAGAAACAACTGTAAACTAACTTTAAATGCATCGGAATGGCACCTACTGTTTTAGAAGTAGACAAAATGGCATGCTAGAGCCTGTAAACGCTCTGACTGACGATCTGAGACGTTTTGGGTATCATTTAGATAGTAGAAACGCTCTTAGATTTTTTATTTTAGTAGCACTATTTCGGTGTCTGAGCGCGACTGCATAATGACCTCAGAATGCTACTGGCAGTATGTAAAATATTATAATTAATAGACAGTAATTGCAGAATGCAAAAGACTGTACATAAACAACTGTAAACTAACTTTAAATACATAGGTATGGCACCTAATGTTTGAGAAGTAGACAAACTGGCATGCTAGAGCGTGTACCTGCTCTGACGGACGATCTGATACGTTTTGGGTATCATTTCGATAGTAGAAACGCTCTTAGATTTTTTTATTTTAGTAGCACTATTTCGGTGTCTGAGCGCGACTTCATAATGGCCTCAGAATGCTACTAGCAGTATGTAAAATATTATAATTACTAGACAGTAATTGCAGAATGCCAAAGACTGTACATAAACAACTGTAAACTAACTTTAAATACATAGGTATGGCATCTACTGTTTGAGAAGTAGACAAACTGGCATGCTAGAGCGTGTACCTGCTCTGATGGTCGATCTGAGACGTTTTCGGTATCATTTCGATAGTAGAAACGCTCTTAGATTTTTTTATTTTAGTAGCACTATTTCGGTGTCTGAGCGCGACTGCATAATGGCCTGAGAATGCTACTAGCAGTATGTAAAATATTATAATTACTAGACAGTAATTGCAGAATGCAAAAGACTGGAGATAAACAACTGTAAACTAACTTTAAATACGTAGGTATGGCACCTACTGTTTGAGAAGTAGACAAACTGGCATGCTAGAGCGTGTACCTGCTCTGACGGACGATCTGATACGTTTTGGGTATCATTTCGATAGTAGAAACGCTCTTAGATTTTTTTATTTTAGTAGCACTATTTCGGTGTCTGAGCGCGACTGCATAATGGCCTCAGAATGCTACTAGCAGTATGTAACATATTATAATTAATAGACAGTAATTGCAGAATGCTAAAGACTGTACATAAACAACTGTAAACTAACTTTAAATGCATAGGTATGGCACCTACTGTTTGAGAAGTAGACAAACTGGCATGCTAGAGCGTGTGCCTGCTCTGATGGTCGATCTGAGACGTTTTGGGTATCATTTCGATAGTAGAAACGCTCTTAGATTTTTTTATTTTAGTAGCACTATTTCGGTGTCTGAGCGCTACTGCATAATGGCCTCAGAATGCTACTAGCAGTATGTAACATATTATAATTAATAGACAGTAATTGCAGAATGCAAAAGACTGTACATAAACAACTGTAAACTAACTTTAAATACATAGGTATGGCACCTACTGTTTGAGAAGTAGACAAACTGGCATGCTAGAGCGTGTACCTGCTCTGACGGACGATCTGATACGTTTTGGGTATCATTTCGATAGTAGAAACGCTCTTAGATTTTTTTATTTTAGTAGCACTATTTCGGTGTCTGAGCGCGACTGCATAATGGCCTCAGAATGCTACTAGCAGTATGTAAAATATTATAATTACTAGACAGTAATTGCAGAATGCAAAAGACTGTACATAAACAACTGTAAACTAACTTTAAATACATAGGTATGGCACCTACTGTTTGAGAAGTAGACAAACTGGCATGCTAGAGCGTGTACCTGCTCTGACGGACGATCTGATACGTTTTGGGTATCATTTCGATAGTAGAAACGCTCTTAGATTTTTTTATTTTAGTAGCACTATTTCGGTGTCTGAGCGCGACTGCATAATGGCCTCAGAATGCTACTAGCAGTATGTAAAATATTATAATTACTAGACAGTAATTGCAGAATGCAAAAGACTGTACATAAACAACTGTAAACTAACTTTAAATACATAGGTATGGCACCTACTGTTTGAGAAGTAGACAAACTGGCATGCTAGAGCGTGTACCTGCTCTGACAAACGATCTGAGACGTTTTGGGTATCATTTCGATAGTAGAAACGCTCTTAGATTTTTTTATTTTAGTTGCACGATTTCTTCGGTGTCTGAGCGCGACTGCATAATGGCCTCAGAATGCTACTAGCAGCATGTAACATATTGTAATTAATAGACAGTAATTGCAGAATGCCAAAACTGTTCAGAAACAACTGTAAACTAACTTTAAATGCATCGGAATGGCACCTACTGTTTTAGAAGTAGACAAAATGGCATGCTAGAGCCTGTAAACGCTCTGACTGACGATCTGAGACGTTTTGGGTATCATTTAGATAGTAGAAACGCTCTTAGATTTTTTATTTTAGTAGCACTATTTCGGTGTCTGAGCGCGACTGCATAATGACCTCAGAATGCTACTGGCAGTATGTAAAATATTATAATTAATAGACAGTAATTGCAGAATGCAAAAGACTGTACATAAACAACTGTAAACTAACTTTAAATACATAGGTATGGCACCTAATGTTTGAGAAGTAGACAAACTGGCATGCTAGAGCGTGTACCTGCTCTGACGGACGATCTGATACGTTTTGGGTATCATTTCGATAGTAGAAACGCTCTTAGATTTTTTTATTTTAGTAGCACTATTTCGGTGTCTGAGCGCGACTTCATAATGGCCTCAGAATGCTACTAGCAGTATGTAAAATATTATAATTACTAGACAGTAATTGCAGAATGCCAAAGACTGTACATAAACAACTGTAAACTAACTTTAAATACATAGGTATGGCATCTACTGTTTGAGAAGTAGACAAACTGGCATGCTAGAGCGTGTACCTGCTCTGATGGTCGATCTGAGACGTTTTCGGTATCATTTCGATAGTAGAAACGCTCTTAGATTTTTTTATTTTAGTAGCACTATTTCGGTGTCTGAGGGCGACTGCATATTGGCCTGAGAATGCTACTAGCAGTATGTAAAATATTATAATTACTAGACAGTAATTGCAGAATGCAAAAGACTGGAGATAAACAACTGTAAACTAACTTTAAATACGTAGGTATGGCACCTACTGTTTGAGAAGTAGACAAACTGGCATGCTAGAGCGTGTACCTGCTCTGACGGACGATCTGATACGTTTTGGGTATCATTTCGATAGTAGAAACGCTCTTAGATTTTTTTATTTTAGTAGCACTATTTCGGTGTCTGAGCGCGACTGCATAATGGCCTCAGAATGCTACTAGCAGTATGTAACATATTATAATTAATAGACAGTAATTGCAGAATGCTAAAGACTGTACATAAACAACTGTAAACTAACTTTAAATGCATAGGTATGGCACCTACTGTTTGAGAAGTAGACAAACTGGCATGCTAGAGCGTGTGCCTGCTCTGATGGTCGATCTGAGACGTTTTGGGTATCATTTCGATAGTAGAAACGCTCTTAGATTTTTTTATTTTAGTAGCACTATTTCGGTGTCTGAGCGCTACTGCATAATGGCCTCAGAATGCTACTAGCAGTATGTAACATATTATAATTAATAGACAGTAATTGCAGAATGCAAAAGACTGTACATAAACAACTGTAAACTAACTTTAAATACATAGGTATGGCACCTACTGTTTGAGAAGTAGACAAACTGGCATGCTAGAGCGTGTACCTGCTCTGACGGACGATCTGATACGTTTTGGGTATCATTTCGATAGTAGAAACGCTCTTAGATTTTTTTATTTTAGTAGCACTATTTCGGTGTCTGAGCGCGACTGCATAATGGCCTCAGAATGCTACTAGCAGTATGTAAAATATTATAATTACTAGACAGTAATTGCAGAATGCAAAAGACTGTACATAAACAACTGTAAACTAACTTTAAATACATAGGTATGGCACCTACTGTTTGAGAAGTAGACAAACTGGCATGCTAGAGCGTGTACCTGCTCTGACGGACGATCTGATACGTTTTGGGTATCATTTCGATAGTAGAAACGCTCTTAGATTTTTTTATTTTAGTAGCACTATTTCGGTGTCTGAGCGCGACTGCATAATGGCCTCAGAATGCTACTAGCAGTATGTAAAATATTATAATTACTAGACAGTAATTGCAGAATGCAAAAGACTGTACATAAACAACTGTAAACTAACTTTAAATACATAGGTATGGCACCTACTGTTTGAGAAGTAGACAAACTGGCATGCTAGAGCGTGTACCTGCTCTGACAAACGATCTGAGACGTTTTGGGTATCATTTCGATAGTAGAAACGCTCTTAGATTTTTTTATTTTAGTTGCACGATTTCTTCGGTGTCTGAGCGCGACTGCATAATGGCCTCAGAATGCTACTAGCAGCATGTAACATATTGTAATTAATAGACAGTAATTGCAGAATGCCAAAACTGTTCAGAAACAACTGTAAACTAACTTTAAATGCATCGGAATGGCACCTACTGTTTTAGAAGTAGACAAAATGGCATGCTAGAGCCTGTAAACGCTCTGACTGACGATCTGAGACGTTTTGGGTATCATTTAGATAGTAGAAACGCTCTTAGATTTTTTATTTTAGTAGCACTATTTCGGTGTCTGAGCGCGACTGCATAATGACCTCAGAATGCTACTGGCAGTATGTAAAATATTATAATTAATAGACAGTAATTGCAGAATGCAAAAGACTGTACATAAACAACTGTAAACTAACTTTAAATACATAGGTATGGCACCTAATGTTTGAGAAGTAGACAAACTGGCATGCTAGAGCGTGTACCTGCTCTGACGGACGATCTGATACGTTTTGGGTATCATTTCGATAGTAGAAACGCTCTTAGATTTTTTTATTTTAGTAGCACTATTTCGGTGTCTGAGCGCGACTTCATAATGGCCTCAGAATGCTACTAGCAGTATGTAAAATATTATAATTACTAGACAGTAATTGCAGAATGCCAAAGACTGTACATAAACAACTGTAAACTAACTTTAAATACATAGGTATGGCATCTACTGTTTGAGAAGTAGACAAACTGGCATGCTAGAGCGTGTACCTGCTCTGATGGTCGATCTGAGACGTTTTCGGTATCATTTCGATAGTAGAAACGCTCTTAGATTTTTTTATTTTAGTAGCACTATTTCGGTGTCTGAGCGCGACTGCATAATGGCCTGAGAATGCTACTAGCAGTATGTAAAATATTATAATTACTAGACAGTAATTGCAGAATGCAAAAGACTGGAGATAAACAACTGTAAACTAACTTTAAATACGTAGGTATGGCACCTACTGTTTGAGAAGTAGACAAACTGGCATGCTAGAGCGTGTACCTGCTCTGACGGACGATCTGATACGTTTTGGGTATCATTTCGATAGTAGAAACGCTCTTAGATTTTTTTATTTTAGTAGCACTATTTCGGTGTCTGAGCGCGACTGCATAATGGCCTCAGAATGCTACTAGCAGTATGTAACATATTATAATTAATAGACAGTAATTGCAGAATGCTAAAGACTGTACATAAACAACTGTAAACTAACTTTAAATGCATAGGTATGGCACCTACTGTTTGAGAAGTAGACAAACTGGCATGCTAGAGCGTGTGCCTGCTCTGATGGTCGATCTGAGACGTTTTGGGTATCATTTCGATAGTAGAAACGCTCTTAGATTTTTTTATTTTAGTAGCACTATTTCGGTGTCTGAGCGCGACTGCATAATGACCTCAGAATGCTACTGGCAGTATGTAAAATATTATAATTAATAGACAGTAATTGCAGAATGCAAAAGACTGTACATAAACAACTGTAAACTAACTTTAAATACATAGGTATGGCACCTAATGTTTGAGAAGTAGACAAACTGGCATGCTAGAGCGTGTACCTGCTCTGACGGACGATCTGATACGTTTTGGGTATCATTTCGATAGTAGAAACGCTCTTAGATTTTTTTATTTTAGTAGCACTATTTCGGTGTCTGAGCGCGACTGCATAATGGCCTCAGAATGCTACTAGCAGTATGTAACATATTATAATTAATAGACAGTAATTGCAGAATGCTAAAGACTGTACATAAACAACTGTAAACTAACTTTAAATGCATAGGTATGGCACCTACTGTTTGAGAAGTAGACAAACTGGCATGCTAGAGCGTGTGCCTGCTCTGATGGTCGATCTGAGACGTTTTGGGTATCATTTCGATAGTAGAAACGCTCTTAGATTTTTTTATTTTAGTAGCACTATTTCGGTGTCTGAGCGCTACTGCATAATGGCCTCAGAATGCTACTAGCAGTATGTAACATATTATAATTAATAGACAGTAATTGCAGAATGCAAAAGACTGTACATAAACAACTGTAAACTAACTTTAAATACATAGGTATGGCACCTACTGTTTGAGAAGTAGACAAACTGGCATGCTAGAGCGTGTACCTGCTCTGACGGACGATCTGATACGTTTTGGGTATCATTTCGATAGTAGAAACGCTCTTAGATTTTTTTATTTTAGTAGCACTATTTCGGTGTCTGAGCGCGACTGCATAATGGCCTCAGAATGCTACTAGCAGTATGTAAAATATTATAATTACTAGACAGTAATTGCAGAATGCAAAAGACTGTACATAAACAACTGTAAACTAACTTTAAATACATAGGTATGGCACCTACTGTTTGAGAAGTAGACAAACTGGCATGCTAGAGCGTGTACCTGCTCTGACGGACGATCTGATACGTTTTGGGTATCATTTCGATAGTAGAAACGCTCTTAGATTTTTTTATTTTAGTAGCACTATTTCGGTGTCTGAGCGCGACTGCATAATGGCCTCAGAATGCTACTAGCAGTATGTAAAATATTATAATTACTAGACAGTAATTGCAGAATGCAAAAGACTGTACATAAACAACTGTAAACTAACTTTAAATACATAGGTATGGCACCTACTGTTTGAGAAGTAGACAAACTGGCATGCTAGAGCGTGTACCTGCTCTGACAAACGATCTGAGACGTTTTGGGTATCATTTCGATAGTAGAAACGCTCTTAGATTTTTTTATTTTAGTTGCACGATTTCTTCGGTGTCTGAGCGCGACTGCATAATGGCCTCAGAATGCTACTAGCAGCATGTAACATATTGTAATTAATAGACAGTAATTGCAGAATGCCAAAACTGTTCAGAAACAACTGTAAACTAACTTTAAATGCATCGGAATGGCACCTACTGTTTTAGAAGTAGACAAAATGGCATGCTAGAGCCTGTAAACGCTCTGACTGACGATCTGAGACGTTTTGGGTATCATTTAGATAGTAGAAACGCTCTTAGATTTTTTATTTTAGTAGCACTATTTCGGTGTCTGAGCGCGACTGCATAATGACCTCAGAATGCTACTGGCAGTATGTAAAATATTATAATTAATAGACAGTAATTGCAGAATGCAAAAGACTGTACATAAACAACTGTAAACTAACTTTAAATACATAGGTATGGCACCTACTGTTTGAGAAGTAGACAAACTGGCATGCTAGAGCGTGTACCTGCTCTGACAAACGATCTGAGACGTTTTGGGTATCATTTCGATAGTAGAAACGCTCTTAGATTTTTTTATTTTAGTAGCACTATTTCGGTGTCTGAGCGCGACTGCATAATGGCCTCAGAATGCTACTAGCAGTATGTAAAATATTATAATTAATAGACAGTAATTGCAGAATGCAAAAGACTGTACATAAACAACTGTAAACTAACTTTAAATACATAGGTATGGCACCTACTGTTTGAGAAGTAGACAAACTGGCATGCTAGAGCGTGTACCTGCTCTGACAAACGATCTGAGACGTTTTGGGTATCATTTCGATAGTAGAAACGCTCTTAGATTTTTTTATTTTAGTAGCACTATTTCGGTGTCTAGCGCGACTGCATAATGAACTCAGAATGCTACTGGCAGTATGTAAAATATTATAATTAATAGACAGTAATTGCAGAATGCAAAAGACTGTACATAAACAACTGTAAACTAACTTTAAATGCATAGGTATGGCACCTACTGTTTGAGAAGTAGACAAACTGGCATGCTAGAGCGTGTACCTGCTCTGACGAACGATCTGATACGTTTTGGGTATCATTTCGATAGTAGAAACGCTCTTAGATGTTTTTATTTTAGTAGCACTATTTCGGTGTCTGAGCGCGACTGCATAATGGCCTCAGAATGCTACTAGCAGTATGTAAAATATTATAATTACTAGACAGTAATTGCAGAATGCAAAAGACTGTACATAAACAACTGTAAACTAACTTTAAATACGTAGGTATGGCACCTACTGTTTGAGAAGTAGACAAACTGGCATGCTAGAGCGTGTACCTGCTCTGACGAACGATCTGATACGTTTTGGGTATCATTTCGATAGTAGAAACGCTCTTAGATGTTTTTATTTTAGTAGCACTATTTCGGTGTCTGAGCGCGACTGCATAATGACCTCAGAATGCTACTAGCAGTATGTAAAATATTATAATTAATGGACAGTAATTGCAGAATGCAAAAGACTGTACATAAACAACTGTAAACTAACTTTAAATGCATAGGTATGGCACCTACTGTTTGAGAAGTAGAGAAACTGGCATGCTAGAGCGTGTACCTGCTCTGACGGACGATCTGATACGTTTTGGGTATCATTTCGATAGTAGAAACGCTCTTAGATTTTTTTAATTTAGTAGCACGATTTCGGTGTCTGAGGGCGACTGCATGATGGCCTCAGAATGCTACTAGCAGTATGTAACATATTATAATTAATAGACAGTAATTTCAGAGTGCAAAATACTATACATAAATAACTGTAAACTAACTTGAAATGCATAGGAATGGCACCTACTGTTTGAGAAGTAGACAATATGGCATGCTAGAGCGTGTATCTGCTCAGACGGACGATCTGAGACGTTTTGGGTATCATTTCGATAGTAGAAACGCTCTTAGATTTTTTTATTTTAGTTGCACGATCTCTTCGGTGTCTGAGCGCGACTGCATAATGGCCTCAGAATGCTACTAGCAGCATGTAACATATTGTAATTAATAGACAGTAATTGCAGAATGCCAAAACTGTTCAGAAACAACTGTAAACTAACTTTAAATGCATCGGAATGGCACCTACTGTTTTAGAAGTAGACAAAATGGCATGCTAGAGCCTGTAAACGCTCTGACTGACGATCTGAGACGTTTTGGGTATCATTTAGATAGTAGAAACGCTCTTAGATTTTTTATTTTAGTAGCACTATTTCGGTGTCTGAGCGCGACTGCATAATGACCTCAGAATGCTACTGGCAGTATGTAAAATATTATAATTAATAGACAGTAATTGCAGAATGCAAAAGACTGTACATAAACAACTGTAAACTAACTTTAAATACATAGGTATGGCACCTAATGTTTGAGAAGTAGACAAACTGGCATGCTAGAGCGTGTACCTGCTCTGACGGACGATCTGATACGTTTTGGGTATCATTTCGATAGTAGAAACGCTCTTAGATTTTTTTATTTTAGTAGCACTATTTCGGTGTCTGAGCGCGACTTCATAATGGCCTCAGAATGCTACTAGCAGTATGTAAAATATTATAATTACTAGACAGTAATTGCAGAATGCCAAAGACTGTACATAAACAACTGTAAACTAACTTTAAATACATAGGTATGGCATCTACTGTTTGAGAAGTAGACAAACTGGCATGCTAGAGCGTGTACCTGCTCTGATGGTCGATCTGAGACGTTTTCGGTATCATTTCGATAGTAGAAACGCTCTTAGATTTTTTTATTTTAGTAGCACTATTTCGGTGTCTGAGCGCGACTGCATAATGGCCTGAGAATGCTACTAGCAGTATGTAAAATATTATAATTACTAGACAGTAATTGCAGAATGCAAAAGACTGTACATAAACAACTGTAAACTAACTTTAAATACGTAGGTATGGCACCTACTGTTTGAGAAGTAGACAAACTGGCATGCTAGAGCGTGTACCTGCTCTGACGGACGATCTGATACGTTTTGGGTATCATTTCGATAGTAGAAACGCTCTTAGATTTTTTTATTTTAGTAGCACTATTTCGGTGTCTGAGCGCGACTGCATAATGGCCTCAGGATGCTACTAGCAGTATGTAACATATTATAATTAATAGACAGTAATTGCAGAATGCTAAAGACTGTACATAAACAACTGTAAACTAACTTTAAATACATAGGTATGGCACCTACTGTTTGAGAAGTAGACAAACTGGCATGCTAGAGCGTGTACCTGCTCTGATGGTCGATCTCAGACGTTTTGGGTATCATTTCGATAGTAGAAACGCTCTTAGATTTTATTAATTTAGTAGCACGATTTCGGTGTCTGAGGGCGACTGCATGATGGCCTCAGAATGCTACTAGCAGTATGTAACATATTATAATTAATAGACAGTTATTGCAGAGTGCAAAAGACTATACATAAATAACTGTAAACTAACTTTAAATGCATAGGAATGGCACCAACTGTTCGAGAAGTAGACAATATGGCATGCTAGAGCGTGTATCTGCTCAGACGGACGATCTGAGACGTTTTGGGTATCATTTCGATAGTAGAAACGCTCTTAGATTTTTTTATTTTAGTAGCACTATTTCGGTGTCTGAGCGCTACTGCATAATTGCCTCAGAATGCTACTAGCAGTATGTAACATATTATAATTAATAGACAGTAATTGCAGAATGCAAAAGACTGTACATAAACAACTGTAAACTAACTTTAAATACATAGGTATGGCACCTACTGTTTGAGAAGTAGACAAACTGGCATGCTAGAGCGTGTACCTGCTCTGACGGACGATCTGATACGTTTTGGGTATCATTTCGATAGTAGAAACGCTCTTAGATTTTTTTATTTTAGTAGCACTATTTCGGTGTCTGAGCGCGACTGCATAATGGCCTCAGAATGCTACTAGCAGTATGTAAAATATTATAATTACTAGACAGTAATTGCAGAATGCAAAAGACTGTACATAAACAACTGTAAACTAACTTTAAATACATAGGTATGGCACCTACTGTTTGAGAAGTAGACAAACTGGCATGCTAGAGCGTGTACCTGCTCTGACGGACGATCTGATACGTTTTGGGTATCATTTCGATAGTAGAAACGCTCTTAGATTTTTTTATTTTAGTAGCACTATTTCGGTGTCTGAGCGCGACTGCATAATGGCCTCAGAATGCTACTAGCAGTATGTAAAATATTATAATTACTAGACAGTAATTGCAGAATGCAAAAGACTGTACATAAACAACTGTAAACTAACTTTAAATACATAGGTATGGCACCTACTGTTTGAGAAGTAGACAAACTGGCATGCTAGAGCGTGTACCTGCTCTGACAAACGATCTGAGACGTTTTGGGTATCATTTCGATAGTAGAAACGCTCTTAGATTTTTTTATTTTAGTTGCACGATTTCTTCGGTGTCTGAGCGCGACTGCATAATGGCCTCAGAATGCTACTAGCAGCATGTAACATATTGTAATTAATAGACAGTAATTGCAGAATGCCAAAACTGTTCAGAAACAACTGTAAACTAACTTTAAATGCATCGGAATGGCACCTACTGTTTTAGAAGTAGACAAAATGGCATGCTAGAGCCTGTAAACGCTTTGACTGACGATCTGAGACGTTTTGGGTATCATTTAGATAGTAGAAACGCTCTTGATTTTTATTTTAGTAGCACTATTTCGGTGTCTGAGCGCGACTGCATAATGACCTCAGAATGCTACTAGCAGTATGTAAAATATTATAATTAATAGACAGTAATTGCAGAATGCAAAAGACTGTACATAAACAACTGTAAACTAACTTTAAATGCATAGGTATGGCACCTACTGTTTGAGAAGTAGACAAACTGGCATGCTAGAGCGTGTACCTGCTATGACGGACGATCTGAGACGTTTTGGGTATCATTTCGATAGTAGAAACGCTCTTAAATTTTTTTATTTTAGTTGCACGATTTCTTCGGTGTCTGAGCGCGACTGCATAATGGCCTCAGAATGCTACTAGCAGCATGTAACATATTGTAATTAATAGACAGTAATTGCAGAATGCCAAAACTGTTCAGAAACAACTGTAAACTAACTTTAAATGCATCGGAATGGCACCTACTGTTTTAGAAGTAGACAAAATGGCATGCTAGAGCCTGTAAACGCTCTGACTGACGATCTGAGACGTTTTGGGTATCATTTAGATAGTAGAAACGCTCTTAGATTTTTTATTTTAGTAGCACTATTTCAGTGTCTGAGCGCGACTGCATAATGAACTCAGAATGCTACTGGCAGTATGTAAAATATTATAATTAATAGACAGTAATTGCAGAATGCAAAAGACTGTACATAAACAACTGTAAACTAACTTTAAATGCATAGGTATGGCACCTACTGTTTGAGAAGTAGACAAACTGGCATGCTAGAGCGTGTACCTGCTCTGACGAACGATCTGATACGTTTTGGGTATCATTTCGATAGTAGAAACGCTCTTAGATGTTTTTATTTTAGTAGCACTATTTCGGTGTCTGAGCGCGACTGCATAATGGCCTCAGAATGCTACTAGCAGTATGTAAAATATTATAATTACTAGACAGTAATTGCAGAATGCAAAAGACTGTACATAAACAACTGTAAACTAACTTTAAATACGTAGGTATGGCACCTACTGTTTGAGAAGTAGACAAACTGGCATGCTAGAGCGTGTACCTGCTCTGACGAACGATCTGATACGTTTTGGGTATCATTTCGATAGTAGAAACGCTCTTAGATGTTTTTATTTTAGTAGCACTATTTCGGTGTCTGAGCGCGACTGCATAATGACCTCAGAATGCTACTAGCAGTATGTAAAATATTATAATTAATGGACAGTAATTGCAGAATGCAAAAGACTGTACATAAACAACTGTAAACTAACTTTAAATGCATAGGTATGGCACCTACTGTTTGAGAAGTAGAGAAACTGGCATGCTAGAGCGTGTACCTGCTCTGACGGACGATCTGATACGTTTTGGGTATCATTTCGATAGTAGAAACGCTCTTAGATTTTTTTAATTTAGTAGCACGATTTCGGTGTCTGAGGGCGACTGCATGATGGCCTCAGAATGCTACTAGCAGTATGTAACATATTATAATTAATAGACAGTAATTTCAGAGTGCAAAATACTATACATAAATAACTGTAAACTAACTTGAAATGCATAGGAATGGCACCTACTGTTTGAGAAGTAGACAATATGGCATGCTAGAGCGTGTATCTGCTCAGACGGACGATCTGAGACGTTTTGGGTATCATTTCGATAGTAGAAACGCTCTTAGATTTTTTTATTTTAGTTGCACGATCTCTTCGGTGTCTGAGCGCGACTGCATAATGGCCTCAGAATGCTACTAGCAGCATGTAACATATTGTAATTAATAGACAGTAATTGCAGAATGCCAAAACTGTTCAGAAACAACTGTAAACTAACTTTAAATGCATCGGAATGGCACCTACTGTTTTAGAAGTAGACAAAATGGCATGCTAGAGCCTGTAAACGCTCTGACTGACGATCTGAGACGTTTTGGGTATCATTTAGATAGTAGAAACGCTCTTAGATTTTTTATTTTAGTAGCACTATTTCGGTGTCTGAGCGCGACTGCATAATGACCTCAGAATGCTACTGGCAGTATGTAAAATATTATAATTAATAGACAGTAATTGCAGAATGCAAAAGACTGTACATAAACAACTGTAAACTAACTTTAAATACATAGGTATGGCACCTAATGTTTGAGAAGTAGACAAACTGGCATGCTAGAGCGTGTACCTGCTCTGACGGACGATCTGATACGTTTTGGGTATCATTTCGATAGTAGAAACGCTCTTAGATTTTTTTATTTTAGTAGCACTATTTCGGTGTCTGAGCGCGACTTCATAATGGCCTCAGAATGCTACTAGCAGTATGTAAAATATTATAATTACTAGACAGTAATTGCAGAATGCCAAAGACTGTACATAAACAACTGTAAACTAACTTTAAATACATAGGTATGGCATCTACTGTTTGAGAAGTAGACAAACTGGCATGCTAGAGCGTGTACCTGCTCTGATGGTCGATCTGAGACGTTTTCCGTATCATTTCGATAGTAGAAACGCTCTTAGATTTTTTTATTTTAGTAGCACTATTTCGGTGTCTGAGCGCGACTGCATAATGGCCTGAGAATGCTACTAGCAGTATGTAAAATATTATAATTACTAGACAGTAATTGCAGAATGCAAAAGACTGGAGATAAACAACTGTAAACTAACTTTAAATACGTAGGTATGGCACCTACTGTTTGAGAAGTAGACAAACTGGCATGCTAGAGCGTGTACCTGCTCTGACGGACGATCTGATACGTTTTGGGTATCATTTCGATAGTAGAAACGCTCTTAGATTTTTTTATTTTAGTAGCACTATTTCGGTGTCTGAGCGCGACTGCATAATGGCCTCAGGATGCTACTAGCAGTATGTAACATATTATAATTAATAGACAGTAATTGCAGAATGCTAAAGACTGTACATAAACAACTGTAAACTAACTTTAAATACATAGGTATGGCACCTACTGTTTGAGAAGTAGACAAACTGGCATGCTAGAGCGTGTACCTGCTCTGATGGTCGATCTCAGACGTTTTGGGTATCATTTCGATAGTAGAAACGCTCTTAGATTTTATTAATTTAGTAGCACGATTTCGGTGTCTGAGGGCGACTGCATGATGGCCTCAGAATGCTACTAGCAGTATGTAACATATTATAATTAATAGACAGTTATTGCAGAGTGCAAAAGACTATACATAAATAACTGTAAACTAACTTTAAATGCATAGGAATGGCACCAACTGTTCGAGAAGTAGACAATATGGCATGCTAGAGCGTGTATCTGCTCAGACGGACGATCTGAGACGTTTTGGGTATCATTTCGATAGTAGAAACGCTCTTAGATTTTTTTATTTGAGTTGCACGATTTCTTCGGTGTCTGAGCGCGACTGCATAATGGCCTCAGAATGCTACTAGCAGCATGTAACATATTGTAATTAATAGACAGTAATTGCAGAATGCCAAAACTGTTCAGAAACAACTGTAAACTAACTTTAAATGCATCGGAATGGCACCTACTGTTTTAGAAGTAGACAAAATGGCATGCTAGAGCCTGTAAACGCTCTGACTGACGATCTGAGACGTTTTGGGTATCATTTAGATAGTAGAAACGCTCTTAGATTTTTTATTTTAGTAGCACTATTTCGGTGTCTGACGCGACTGCATAATGACCTCAGAATGCTACTGGCAGTATGTAAAATATTATAATTAATAGACAGTAATTGCAGAATGCAAAAGACTGTACATAAACAACTGTAAACTAACTTTAAATACATAGGAATGGCACCTACTGTTTGAGAAGTAGACAAACTGGCATGCTAGAGCGTGTACCTGCTCTGACGGACGATCTGATACGTTTTGGGTATCATTTCGATAGTAGAAACGCTCTTAGATTTTTTTATTTTAGTAGCACTATTTCGGTGTCTGAGCGCGACTGCATAATGGCCTCAGAATGCTACTAGCAGTATGTAAAATATTATAATTACTAGACAGTAATTGCAGAATGCAAAAGACTGTACATAAACAACTGTAAACTAACTTTAAATACATAGGTATGGCACCTACTGTTTGAGAAGTAGACAAACTGGCATGCTAGAGCGTGTACCTGCTCTGATGGTCGATCTCAGACGTTTTGGGTATCATTTCGATAGTAGAAACGCTCTTAGATTTTTTTATTTTAGTAGCACTATTTCGGTGTCTGAGGGCGACTGCATAATGGCCTCAGAATGCTACTAGCAGTATGTAACATATTATAATTAATAGACAGTAATTGCAGAATGCTAAAGACTGTACATAAACAACTGTAAACTAACTTTAAATGCATAGGTATGGCACCTACTGTTTGAGAAGTAGACAAACTGGCATGCTGGAGCGTGTACCTGCTCTGATGGTCGATCTGAGACGTTTTGGGTATCATTTCGATAGTAGAAACGCTCTTAGATTTTTTTATTGTAGTAGCATTATTTCGGTGTCTGAGCGCGACTGCATAATGGCCTCAGAATGCTACTAGCAGTATGTAACATATTATAATTAATAGACAGTAATTGCAGAATGCTAAAGACTGTACATAAACAACTGTAAACTAACTTTAAATACATAGGTATGGCAACTACTGTTTGAGAAGTAGACAAACTGGCATGCTAGAGCGTGTACCTGCTCTGATGGTCGATCTGAGACGTTTTGGGTATCATTTCGATAGTAGAAACGCTCTTAGATTTTTTTATTTTAGTAGCACTATTTCGGTGTCTGAGCGCGACTGCATAATGGCCTCAGAATGCTACTAGCAGTATGTAAAATATTATAATTACTAGACAGTAATTGCAGAATGCAAAAGACTGTACATAAACAACTGTAAACTAACTTTAAATACATAGGTATAGCACCTACTGTTTGAGAAGTAGACAAACTGGCATGCTAGAGCGTGTACCTGCTCTGATGGTCGATCTGAGACGTTTTGGGTATCATTTCGATAGTAGAAACGCTCTTAGATTTTTTTATTTTAGTAGCACTATTTCGGTGTCTGAGCGCGACTGCATAATGGCCTCAGAATGCTACTAGCAGTATGTAACATATTATAATTAATAGACAGTAATTGCAGAATGCTAAAGACTGTACATAAACAACGGTAAACTAACTTTAAATGCATAGGTATGGCACCTACTGTTTGAGAAGTAGACAAACTGGCATGCTAGAGCGTGTGCCTGCTCTGATGGTCGATCTGAGACGTTTTGGGTATCATTTCGATAGTAGAAACGCTCTTAGATTTTTTTATTTTAGTAGCACTATTTCGGTGTCTGAGCGCTACTGCATAATGGCCTCAGAATGCTACTAGCAGTATGTAACATATTATAATTAATAGACAGTAATTGCAGAATGCAAAAGACTGTACATAAACAACTGTAAACTAACTTTAAATACATAGGTATGGCACCTACTGTTTGAGAAGTAGACAACCTGGCATGCTAGAGCGTGTACCTGCTCTGACGGACGATCTGATACGTTTTGGGTATCATTTCGATAGTAGAAACGCTCTTAGATTTTTTTATTTTAGTAGCACTATTTCGGTGTCTGAGCGCGACTGCATAATGGCCTCAGAATGCTACTAGCAGTATGTAAAATATTATAATTACTAGACAGTAATTGCAGAATGCAAAAGACTGTACATAAACAACTGTAAACTAACTTTAAATACATAGGTATGGCACCTACTGTTTGAGAAGTAGACAAACTGGCATGCTAGAGCGTGTACCTGCTCTGACGGACGATCTGATACGTTTTGGGTATCATTTCGATAGTAGAAACGCTCTTAGATTTTTTTATTTTAGTAGCACTATTTCGGTGTCTGAGCGCGACTGCATAATGGCCTCAGAATGCTACTAGCAGTATGTAAAATATTATAATTACTAGACAGTAATTGCAGAATGCAAAAGACTGTACATAAACAACTGTAAACTAACTTTAAATACATAGGTATGGCACCTACTGTTTGAGAAGTAGACAAACTGGCATGCTAGAGCGTGTACCTGCTCTGACAAACGATCTGAGACGTTTTGGGTATCATTTCGATAGTAGAAACGCTCTTAGATTTTTTTATTTTAGTTGCACGATTTCTTCGGTGTCTGAGCGCGACTGCATAATGGCCTCAGAATGCTACTAGCAGCATGTAACATATTGTAATTAATAGACAGTAATTGCAGAATGCCAAAACTGTTCAGAAACAACTGTAAACTAACTTTAAATGCATCGGAATGGCACCTACTGTTTTAGAAGTAGACAAAATGGCATGCTAGAGCCTGTAAACGCTTTGACTGACGATCTGAGACGTTTTGGGTATCATTTAGATAGTAGAAACGCTCTTGATTTTTATTTTAGTAGCACTATTTCGGTGTCTGAGCGCGACTGCATAATGACCTCAGAATGCTACTAGCAGTATGTAAAATATTATAATTAATAGACAGTAATTGCAGAATGCAAAAGACTGTACATAAACAACTGTAAACTAACTTTAAATGCATAGGTATGGCACCTACTGTTTGAGAAGTAGACAAACTGGCATGCTAGAGCGTGTACCTGCTATGACGGACGATCTGAGACGTTTTGGGTATCATTTCGATAGTAGAAACGCTCTTAAATTTTTTTATTTTAGTTGCACGATTTCTTCGGTGTCTGAGCGCGACTGCATAATGGCCTCAGAATGCTACTAGCAGCATGTAACATATTGTAATTAATAGACAGTAATTGCAGAATGCCAAAACTGTTCAGAAACAACTGTAAACTAACTTTAAATGCATCGGAATGGCACCTACTGTTTTAGAAGTAGACAAAATGGCATGCTAGAGCCTGTAAACGCTCTGACTGACGATCTGAGACGTTTTGGGTATCATTTAGATAGTAGAAACGCTCTTAGATTTTTTATTTTAGTAGCACTATTTCAGTGTCTGAGCGCGACTGCATAATGAACTCAGAATGCTACTGGCAGTATGTAAAATATTATAATTAATAGACAGTAATTGCAGAATGCAAAAGACTGTACATAAACAACTGTAAACTAACTTTAAATGCATAGGTATGGCACCTACTGTTTGAGAAGTAGACAAACTGGCATGCTAGAGCGTGTACCTGCTCTGACGAACGATCTGATACGTTTTGGGTATCATTTCGATAGTAGAAACGCTCTTAGATGTTTTTATTTTAGTAGCACTATTTCGGTGTCTGAGCGCGACTGCATAATGGCCTCAGAATGCTACTAGCAGTATGTAAAATATTATAATTACTAGACAGTAATTGCAGAATGCAAAAGACTGTACATAAACAACTGTAAACTAACTTTAAATACGTAGGTATGGCACCTACTGTTTGAGAAGTAGACAAACTGGCATGCTAGAGCGTGTACCTGCTCTGACGAACGATCTGATACGTTTTGGGTATCATTTCGATAGTAGAAACGCTCTTAGATGTTTTTATTTTAGTAGCACTATTTCGGTGTCTGAGCGCGACTGCATAATGACCTCAGAATGCTACTAGCAGTATGTAAAATATTATAATTAATGGACAGTAATTGCAGAATGCAAAAGACTGTACATAAACAACTGTAAACTAACTTTAAATGCATAGGTATGGCACCTACTGTTTGAGAAGTAGACAAACTGGCATGCTAGAGCGTGTACCTGCTCTGACGGACGATCTGATACGTTTTGGGTATCATTTTGATAGTAGAAACGCTCTTAGATTTTTTTATTTTAGTAGCACTATTTCGGTGTCTGAGCGCGACTGCATAATGGCCTCAGAATGCTACTAGCAGTATGTAAAATATTATAATTACTAGACAGTAATTGCAGAATGCAAAAGACTGTACATAAACAACTGTAAACTAACTTTAAATACGTAGGTATGGCACCTACTGTTTGAGAAGTAGACAAACTGGCATGCTAGAGCGTGTACCTGCTCTGAAGAACGATCTGATACGTTTTGGGTATCATTTCGATAGTAGAAACGCTCTTAGATGTTTTTATTTTAGTAGCACTATTTCGGTGTCTGAGCGCGACTGCATAATGACCTCAGAATGCTACTAGCAGTATGTAAAATATTATAATTAATGGACAGTAATTGCAGAATGCAAAAGACTGTACATAAACAACTGTAAACTAACTTTAAATGCATAGGTATGGCACCTACTGTTTGAGAAGTAGAGAAACTGGCATGCTAGAGCGTGTACCTTAGTAGCACTATTTCGGTGCCTGAGCGCGACTGCATAATGGCCTCAGAATGCTACCAGCAGCATGTAACATATTATAATTACTAGACAGTAATTGCAGAATGCAAAAGACTGTACATAAACTACTGTAAACTAACTTTAAATGCATAGGTATGGCACCTACTGTTTGAGAAGTAGACAAACTGGCATGCTAGAGCGTGTACCTGCTCTGACGAACGATCTGATACGTTTTGGGTATCATTTCGATAGTAGAAACGCTCTTAGATGTTTTTATTTTAGTAGCACTATTTCGGTGTCTGAGCGCGACTGCATAATGGCCTCAGAATGCTACTAGCAGTATGTAAAATATTATAATTACTAGACAGTAATTGCAGAATGCAAAAGACTGTACATAAACAACTGTAAACTAACTTTAAATACGTAGGTATGGCACCTACTGTTTGAGAAGTAGACAAACTGGCATGCTAGAGCGTGTACCTGCTCTGACGAACGATCTGATACGTTTTGGGTATCATTTCGATAGTAGAAACGCTCTTAGATGTTTTTATTTTAGTAGCACTATTTCGGTGTCTGAGCGCGACTGCATAATGACCTCAGAATGCTACTAGCAGTATGTAAAATATTATAATTAATGGACAGTAATTGCAGAATGCAAAAGACTGTACATAAACAACTGTAAACTAACTTTAAATGCATAGGTATGGCACCTACTGTTTGAGAAGTAGACAAACTGGCATGCTAGAGCGTGTACCTTAGTAGCACTATTTCGGTGCCTGAGCGCGACTGCATAATGGCCTCAGAATGCTACCAGCAGCATGTAACATATTATAATTACTAGACAGTAATTGCAGAATGCAAAAGACTGTACATAAACTACTGTAAACTAACTTTAAATACAGAGGTATGGCACCTACTGTTTGAGAAGTAGACAAACTGGCATGCTAGAGCGTGTACCTGCTCTGACGGACGATCTAAAACGTTTTGGGTATCACTTCGATAGTAGAAACGCTCTTAGATTTTTTATTTTAGTAGCACGATTTCGGTGACTGGGCGCGACTGCATAATGGCCTCAGAATGCTACCAGCAGCATGTAACATATTATAATTACTAGACAGTAATTGCAGAATGCAAAAGACTGTACATAAACAACTGTAAACTAACTTTAAATACATAGGTATGGCACCTACTGTTTGAGAAGTAGACAAACTGGCATGCTAGAGCGTGTACCTGCTCTGATGGTCGATCTGAGACGTTTTGGGTATCATTTCGATAGTAGAAACGCTCTTAGATTTTTTTATTTTAGTAGCACTATTTCGGTGTCTGAGCGCGGCTGCATAATGGCCTCAGAATGCTACTAGCAGTATGTAACATATTATAATTAATAGACAGTAATTGCAGAATGCTAAAGACTGTACATAAACAACTGTAAACTAACTTTAAATACATAGGTATGGCACCTACTGTTTGAGAAGTAGACAAACTGGCATGCTAGAGCGTGTACCTGCTCTGATGGTCGATCTCAGACGTTTTGGGTATCATTTCGATAGTAGAAACGCTCTTAGATTTTTTTATTTTAGTAGCACTATTTCGGTTTCTGCGCGCGACTGCATAATGGCCTCAGAATGCTACTAGCAGTATGTAACATATTATAATTAATAGACAGTAATTGCAGAATGCTAAAGACTGTACATAAACAACTGTAAACTAACTTTATATACATAGGTATGGCAACTACTGTTTGAGAAGTAGACAAACTGGCATGCTAGAGCGTGTACCTGCTCTGATGGTCGATCTGAGACGTTTTGGGTATCATTTCGATAGTAGAAACGCTCTTAGATTTTTTTATTTTAGTAGCACTATTTCGGTGTCTGAGCGCGACTGCATAATGGCCTCAGAATGCTGCTAGCAGTATGTAAAATATTATAATTACTAGACAGTAATTGCAGAATGCAAAAGACTGTACATAAACAACTGTAAACTAACTTTAAATACATAGGTATGGCACCTACTGTTTGAGAAATAGACAAACTGGCATGCTAGAGCGTGTAACTGCTCTGATGGTCGATCTGAGACGTTTTGGGTATCATTTCGATAGTAGAAACGCTCTTAGATTTTTTTATTTTAGTAGCACTATTTCGGTGTCTGAGCGCGACTGCATAATGGCCTCAGAATGCTACTAGCAGTATGTAACATATTATAATTAATAGACAGTAATTGCAGAGTGCAAAAGACTGTACATAAACAACTGTAAACTAACTTTAAATGCATAGGTAAGGCACCTACTGTTTGAGAAGTAGACCAACTGGCATGCTAGAACGTGTACCTGCTCTGACGGACGATCTGAAACGTTTTGGGTATTACTTCGATAGTAGAAACGCTCTTAGATTTTTTATTTTAGTAGCACGATTTCGGTGACTGGGCGCGACTGCATAATGGCCTCAGAATGCTACCAGCAGCATGTAACATATTATAATTACTAGACAGTAATTGCAGAATGCAAAAGACTGTACATAAACAACTGTAAACTAACTTTAAATACATAGGTATGGCACCTACTGTTTGAGAAGTAGACAAACTGGCATGCTAGAGCGTGTACCTGCTCTGACGGAAGATCTGATACGTTTTGGGTATCATTTCGATAGTAGAAACGCTCTTAGATTTTTTTATTTTAGTAGCACTATTTCGGTGTCTGAGCGCGACTGCATAATGGCCTCAGAATGCTACTAGCAGTATGTAACATATTATAATTAATAGACAGTAATTGCAGAATGCTAAAGACTGTACATAAACAACTGTAAACTAACTTTAAATACATAGGTATGGCACCTACTGTTTGAGAAGTAGACAAACTGGCATGCTAGAGCGTGTACCTGCTCTGATGGTCGATCTCAGACGTTTTGGGTATCATTTCGATAGTAGAAACGCTCTTAGATTTTTTTATTTTAGTAGCACTATTTCGGTGTCTGAGCGCGACTGCATAATGGCCTCAGAATGCTACTAGCAGTATGTAACATATTATAATTAATAGACAGTAATTGCAGAATGCTAAAGACTGTACATAAACAACTGTAAACTAACTTTAAATACATAGGTATGGCAACTACTGTTTGAGAAGTAGACAAACTGGCATGCTAGAGCGTGTACCTGCTCTGATGGTCGATCTGAGACGTTTTGGGTATCATTTCGATAGTAGAAACGTTCTTAGATTTTTTTATTTTAGTAGCACTATTTCGGTGTCTGAGCGCGACTGCATAATGGCCTCAGAATGCTACTAGCAGTATGTAAAATATTATAATTACTAGACAGTAATTGCAGAATGCAAAAGACTGTACATAAACAACTGTAAACTTACTTTAAATACATAGGTATGGCACCTACTGTTTGAGAAGTAGACAAACTGGCATGCTAGAGCGTGTACCTGCTCTGATGGTCGATCTGAGACGTTTTGGGTATCATTTCGATAGTAGAAACGCTCTTAGATTTTTTTATTTTAGTAGCACTATTTCGGTGTCTGAGCGCGACTGCATAATGGCCTCAGAATGCTACTAGCAGTATGTAACATATTATAATTAATAGACAGTAATTGCAGAGTGCAAAAGACTGTACATAAACAACTGTAAACTAACTTTAAATGCATAGGTAAGGCACCTACTGTTTGAGAAGTAGACCAACTGGCATGCTAGAACGTGTACCTGCTCTGACGGACGATCTGAGACGTTTTGGGTATCATGTCGATAGTAGAAACGCTCTTAGATTTTTTAATTTAGTAGCACTATTTCGGTGTATAAGCGCGACTGCATTGTGCCCTCAGAATGCTACTAGCAGCATGTAACATATTATAATTAATAGACAGTAATTGCAGAATGCTAAAGAGTGTACACAAACAACTGTAAAGTAACTTTAAATGCATAGGAATGGCACCTACTGTTTTAGAAGTAGATATAATGGCGTGCAAGAGCCTGTAACCGCTGTGATGGCCGATCTGAGACGTTTTGGGTATCATTTCTATAATAGAAACGCTCTTAGATGTCTTTATTTTAGTAGCACGATTTCGGTGTCTGAGCGCGACTTCATAATGGCCTCAGAATGCTACCAGCAGCATGTAACATATTATAATGAATAGACAATATTTGCATAATGCTAAAGACTGTACACAAACAACTGTAAACTAACTTTAAATGCATCAGAATGGCACCTACTGTTTTAGGAGTAGACAAAATATCATGCTAGAGCCTGTAAGCGTTCTGACGGACGATCTGAGACGTTTTGATAATTTCGATTGTAGAAACGCTCTTAGATTTTTTTAATTTTAGTAGCACTATTTCGGTGTCTCAGCGCGACTGCATAATGGCCTCAGATGCTACTAGCAGTATGTAACATATTATAATTAATAGACAGTAATTGCAGAATGCAAAAGACTGTACATGAACAACTGTCAACTAACTTTAAATGCATAGGAATGGCACCAACTGTTTGAGAAGTAGACAAAATGGCATGCTAGAGCGTGTAACTGCTCTGACGGACGATCTGAGTCGTTTTGGGTATCGTTTCGATAGTAGAAACGCTCTTAGATTTTTTTATTTTAGTAGCACCATTTCGGTGTCTGAGCGCGACTGCATAATGGCCTCAGAATGCTACTAGCAGTATGTAACATATTATAATTAATAGACAGTAGTTGCATAATGCAAAAGACAGTACACAAACAACTGTAAACTAACTTTAAATGCATAGGAATGGCACCTACTGTTTGAGAAGTAGACAAAATGGCATGCTAGAGCGTGTAACTGCTCTGACGGACGATCTGAGACGTTTTGGGTATCATGTTCACAATATTTCTACAAGGTTTAGGGGACTTATATCACCACCTTACCATTTGTTAACCTTATATGAGAGATCATTTTCCTTTCAAATTTATATGTTATATAATAAGCTATCCAATATATATAAGACATACAGTCTTAAAACATTTAAAGACAAACTTCGTTTGGAATTGTTTCAGGATCAGTGTGGAGGCTGAATTGATTGTTTGATTGATTGATTTATTTATTTTTTATTTCTTGTATTTGTTATTTTGATAGCAGTATGATATGATATGATATGATATCAAATAGTTTTTTTTGTCTAGGTTAGTCATCGCAGAATTTAGAAATAGGAATTGTTTTTATATTATTTTGTTTTGTTTAAAATACTAAAGGTTTAGGTGGTAGAACAGGGAGCAATGAACATTGCTCATCTGAACCTCGCCTTTTGGTTTTCTAACTTACACCTTGCTTGTTTAAAATTTGTATTTTTACCTATATTTACAAAAGTTAGAAAATAAAGTTTATTATTATTATTATTATTATTATTATTTCGATTGTAGAAACGCTCGTAGATTTTTTAGTTTTAGTAGCCCTATTTCGGTGTCTCAGCGCGACTGCATAATGGTCTCAGAATGCTACTAGCAGCATGTAACATATTATAATTAATAGACAGTAATTGCAGAATGCTAAAGACTGTACACAAACAACTGTAAACTAACTTTAAATGAATCGGAATGGCACCTTCTGGTTTAGAAGTAGACAAAATGGCATGCTAGAACCTGTAAACGCTCTGACGGACGATCTGAGACGTTTTGGGTATCATTTAAATGGTAGAAACGCTCTTAGGTTTTTAAATTTTAGCAGCACTATTTCGGTGTTTGATCGCGACTGCATAATGGCCTCAGAAAGCTACTAGCAGTATGTAACATATTATAATTAATAGACAGTAGTTGCAGAATGCAAAAGACAGTACACAAACAACTGTAAACTAACTTTAAATGCATAGGAATGGCACCTACTGTTTGAAAAGTAGACAAAATGGCATGCTAGAGCGTGCAACTGCTCTGACGGACGATCTGAGACGTTTTGGGTATCATTTCGATAGTAGAAACGCTCTTAGATTTTTTTATTTTAGTAGCACGATTTTGGTGTCTGAGCGTGACTGCATGATGGCCTCAGAATGCTACTAGCAGTATGTAACATATTATAATTAATAGACAGTAGTTGCAGAATGCAAAAGACAGTACACAAACAACTGTAAACTAACTTTAAATGCATAGGAATGGCACCTACTGTTTGAGAAGTAGACAAAATGGCATGCTAGAGCGTGTAACTGCTCTGACGGACGATCTGAGACGTTTTGGGTATCATTTCGATAGTAGAAACGCTCTTAGATTTTTTTATTTTAGTAGCACTATTTCGGTGTCTCAGCGCGACCGCATAATGGCTTCAGAATGCTACTAGCAGAATGTAACATATTATAATTAATAGACAGTAATTGCAGAATGCAAAAGACTGTACATAAACAACTGTCAACTAACTTTAAATGCATAGGAATGGCACCTACTGTTTGAAAAGTAGACAAAATGGCATGCTAGAGCGTGTAACTGCTCTGACGGACGATCTGAGACGTTTTGGGTATCATTTCGATAGTAGAAACGCTCTTAGATTTTTTTATTTTAGTAGCACGATTTTGGTGTCTGAGCGTGACTGCATAATGGCCTCAGAATGCTACTAGCAGTATGTAACATATTATAATTAATAGACAGTAGTTGCAGAATGCAAAAGACAGTACACAAACAACTGTAAACTAACTTTAAATGCATAGGAATGGCACCTACTGTTTGAGAAGTAGACAAACTGGCATGTTAGAGCGTGTACTTGCTCGCACGTACGATCTGAGACCTTTTGGGTATCATTTCGATAGTAGAAACGTTCTTAGATTTTTTTATTTTAGTAGCACGATTTCGGTGTCTGAGCGCGACTGCATAATGGCCTCAGAATGCTACCAGCAGCATGTAACATATTATAATTAATAGACAGTAATTGCAGAATGCTAAAGACTGTACACAAACAACTGTAAACTAACTTTAAATGCATAGGAAAAAATTTAATACAATACTCGGTGCCTTAGGCTTTTCGCATCTCTACAGACGCGCGAAAGTATACGTTTGCACGGCTAGGCGCCAAAATAAATCACGAGCGTCCTAATCGAGGAAGCCGTTTACTATTGTTTATTGGTAGTTCATCAATTGTTTGTTTCTTATTGTCAAGTTTTATACGTGCAGCTGACTAATTTTTCCTTATTATTCTCAAGTACGTGTTAATTACTGTTGTTACGAGCTATAGTCAAAATATACCCATTCGGAGTCACGTGACTTTTGTCTGTCTCTGTTCATCTTTAGTAAAATAGATGAAATGGAAGAAATTTGAAAAAAAGGCATGTCGATTCATAAAATTAATTTTAAAAATTTGACGTTTCTAATCTGTCAGATTATATTTTTCGTGTAAGTTATTGAGATAAGGGTAATAAAACCTAAAATTGTTGAGCCGAAAACTGGAAATTAAAAGAAACCATCGGACATGCGGTATAACGAGCAGTCACAACAATTAATTTGAATATTATGCGTTTTTTTTTATGAAGAGTACAATATTAATAATAGTAAATCAACAGTTTCACCCTCCAACGCTGTTCGCCGTGCTTCTCTTGCGTTAAATATCTCGGAGAGCACAATTTACCGAAAATATGAGCCAGAAAGTGAAGAATGCAAAAACGGAAGTCGACGAAGCAGTCAAGACACTGTATATAAAATGTATGTAGCTAGAGAATTTGTAACCATAAAAAATCTAAAAAATGCTTGGTTGAAGAATCTGGAGATTTTTCACATTCAGTTTCTTCCCTAAGTAGATTGTGCAAGGAAATAGGCTTCAAATGGCAATGTTCTATAACAGAATATGCATGCACAGAAATTGACTTAAAATTTGCTATACGCAGCAGGTTTTTAATGTAGCAGCTGACATATCTTTATTATATTTACATTTTACGACATGTTATGTTTTCTTTAACCTGTAAATTCAGTTTGATTTCATATAAGAGAATAAACCCGTAGCAACCTTGTTTTAGAAATTGGCATATGTCAGGATAACCTACAAAACGGAATGTCATTTATTTCCCTAAAATTGCATTTTTAAGAATCGACATACGTAAAATTACTAGATTATCACGTGACTCCGAATGGGTATAAATTTGACTATACTTAATTATGAACGTCAATATATTTTTGTTGTGTAGGATAAAAAATACTGTGTGAACCACGGCGGGAAAATGATTTTCCGGGCCTCAAGAAGTGGCCAGCCTCGCATACGGCTCGACTGTCCATATCTTATTTCGACCCGGAAAATTTTTATTTTCCCGCCTAGGTACACAAATTAGGTACTATTGCCGTTTCCATGTAAATTATTGCGTTTAAATTTCACGAAACAAAATCATATTAAATGTGATTTTGTCGAGTGAAATTTGCAATAATTCCTATGGAAATTACAAAATATTTTTAAAAAATATATCCACTTCGAGTGGTATTTGGGACGACTATTTAACAATATTAATACATAACGATTGACATTATTGAAAAATAATCCAACAATTAATATAAATATTCATTCTCAATTAAATTCAGCGGAATGAATACTTCCAATACCCGATATTTTAGAATTTTTATTTGTTCCTCACTTGTAAGCATCAATTTATCAAGTCACTATATTCACCTTGAAAATGTTTTTTAACTGGCTAGCCAGAAAAATTTTGTAAGCGTGCTCATAGATAAATGATACAGTCGCGGCTAAAAAAACCGGGACAGTTTCTTTGACCTAATTTTCAAAATGCGAAAAGAAGTGCTGCCACTGACAATTGTAATTAATAAATGTCTTCAAAAGTCATTGTTTAGTTCTGAATAATAACTTTTGATGACATTTATTATGTAATTAGAATTGTCAGAGTCAGCACTTCTTTTCGCGTTTTGAAAATTAGGTCAAAAAACTGTCCCGGTTGTTATGGCCGCGACTGTAGCGTGCAAAGCCAGAGTTGTCTTCCTTAGTATGTATCATATTGATGAATTTAGTTGCTTGTCAGTTTGACATTTTGACTAAATGGTAAATTTCTAGTTATTTACAAGTGAGGAACAAATAAAATATTTAACAATACACGCAAGGTAACAAGTTTTACTGGCTTAAGAAGGTGACTGGCTCGCCTTTAGCTCGCCTGTCATATTCTTCTATTCACCAGTAACAACCCTCTTACCAAGCTAGTAATGATAAATACTATTAACGCAAGCCAAACTTTACACAGTTTGTTGATATTTATCGTACGTAACCTAGCGGCATCACTAAGGACAGAACATCGTTGCTGAGTGATATTTCGCAACAAAGCTGCTTAGTTTTTGAGTTGGTACATTGTTTTTTGAATATTTTGCATGGTGCCCAATATTCAGTGATATACTGCAATATGATTGGCTTATATATTATAGTGTTGAATTCTATACAGTGAGAATAATGTAAGACTGTACATGGCTGAATTATGCAAAATTAGACATAGGGAATTTACTTAATGTTACCATGGTGTTTGTAAACAAAATAACAACACGGTGACTACAGAAAAAACCGACAATTGTTAGTAGCTTGGGTAAATTGATTAATGCTAAAATAAAGTTGCCAATGTATAGTCTTACATTATTCACACGGTATACAACTTGTCACATTTACAAGAGTACCGGAGTAGGTCTTTTGCACTGAGTAGGTCATTAATGCAATACGTAACTGCAGAAGGTGACGTTGTTTGGATTTCGAAATTGCAAAAATTAAACTGTGATATATCCAGCATTAACGAATCGTCGTTACAGAAATTCGATTAAATAAGAATGCATTTTCATGAACATAACCTAAAATGTATTAAAGTTCGTATTTTGCAATAATATGCTTCTTATAAACTTATAAACCTAGTGCACTACATGCATCTAGTAGAGTCGGTGTAATTTTGAAATCCTCTAGGTGTGGATACCAATCGCTTCTATTTTTGACAACGTTCGGTATGTATCGTACCTACACTACCTACAGCTCTTCCAAAATAACTGTGCGGTTGAGAAATTAATGTGCAGTGGACAACTATGGTGGAGCCGGTCCTTACTCATTCTAATGAAGCCTGTGTACAATAAACACCAGTTCTGTTTCTGCATGTGGGTCCTGCACATTGTAAGTTTAGAACAGGTAGTGTTCTTTATCGTTTGACCTGCACAGTTACTTTGGGTGAGCAATATGTACTGTTAACATTTACAAATGTCGATATTTCAGTAAGCAACTGTTTAAAAAGCATTTGTGATGAGAATATTCTTTTTTTCAGAACCACTGCTAAACTCCCATGTAGCAGCTGACACAATAGCGACGGGGTGTCTTGTCTAATTCTGCAGATTTACATCACAGGCTTCAAGTAAGAATATAGATAATTTTCACTTGAATATGGGAAAAGATTGTTAGCGGTCATAAACCACTTCACTCACTCAAAAGTATTTCAGAAATGCTCACTAACTTTTATAATCTTGTATTCTCTAATGTTGCTTATGAATCGGTTCACTGTAATGATTAAAATAACTGGTTAATTACCTACTAAGAATAAGTGGAATTTCAGTGATAATTTCTGCCGTGTAAACGTTACAGAATTTTAATTTCTTGAGGAAATAGTACCTAGGACAATATTTGTACCGAATATTGCATGTGCACTGAATATTTACAGATAATTTTATCTCGCTAATCATTCATGTCAACACTGGAAAAAATTATTTGCAATATTCAATGCACTAGGGATATTGCTGGTGGTAATTAACCTGTTTTTTAATAGTTGGGTAATTATTGCTGAGTCGAATTACTTAATGATTTGATGTTACACCTATTTACAGGCATATTTTTTACCTTATTTGAAACTTTTTTTTACTCAGCTTAGTGTTCAATTTTTAGTAAAAATAAATATTTACAACTTCTAATAATGAACTCTTTAAATATATAATAATGAAAGATTTATTTGAAACAATAACATGTTTATCTTGCGGTTTAGGTTACAGTTAGAATTCTACAAAGTATGAAAGATTATTTATTAATATAATAATAGTGTTACGTTTTTACGATCTGGGCTATTTAAAAATTATACGACGCTTCTTCTATTAAACATTTATTTACACGATTAATTACAACTATTTACAAATACAAGAATTATTAAGGCAGAACACAAATTACTTAAACTACGAACTATTTCTAACAAGGATACACTATTTATTTATATGCGCTGGATTAAACATCAACTAATTTATGTGGCTATCTATTCACGACTTAAACATTAAGGATTTATATGGTTATATTTTTTTTGTTATTTATTTCACTAGGGTTATATACACACGGTTCGTTTATATCACGCGCGCTTCGAGTCTGACGAGAACTGCCGATTTTTCCCACTGCACCGGTTTATATACACGTCGGGTGAGTCATCCTAGAAACGTCCAGACCTTGCTCGATTAATCCAGCGACGCTGACGTGTTCGCGCGCAAGGTCGTTCTGGAATGTTCTGATGCAATCCGGCCCGAAGGTCGTTACACTTTCTGGAATGCTCTGGAAGGCTGAGTCATGCGTCGCACGGCACGCTGACTCACGCGTCACACGGGACGCTGAGTCATATATAGACAACGGCCTGACCCCAAGGTCGTTACAATAGTTTTGATCGAAATAAGGTGTATTACTGTTTCAACAGCTCACCAACTATAATTTGTGCATAATAACCTGTTTTTTTGTTGTTGTAGAATACCCCAATTTTACTTCCCAAAATGTATAAGTTGTCATATTTGCAGTTAATTATAATATCTTTTGTTGAACATAAAAATCCACAAACTTTTGACTTAGTACAACATATGTGCATACCAGCAATGTACTGAGTTTCTGTATAGATTGCTTTTGTTGCTATAAATTTTATAATGTTTAATTTACAAAATTATGATCTGATAAATATTTTTTGTCATCACCCAACTGAATATCGAAGAGGTTCATCTGTGATCACTTTATGCGCTGAGTGGCATGCAACGCCTATAATAATTGATGTCTTTCTGACAAATAGTCAGAAATCAGAGACCATAAAATCGACCATAGGGTGTGCACTCGAGGATATAGTTTTGAAAAATAATATGCACTATCTGGAATGACCGTGCGGGGATCTAAATGTGGAAGGCGCCTGAAATGTGTAGAAAAGAATGAAAAAATTACCTGCATTGCTTTATTGTGGCACCAAAATACGATTTGTCTTGCGTTGCATGTTTTGAGTTATAAGCGTGTCGCGCCTTGCCGATCACTGATTTGCACCACGTAGCCCAGGAAATAAAGAGATGACTTCAGGAATAATTAGAGGAAAGCTGCATTTTGGCCAGTTGCTAAACCAGTACATGAGATACATTTTCAAAGAACTCCCCGCTCCTCCCCTTTGTGTTGTCTCCTCAGAGCTCCTTCGAACTTCATATTCGTAGACTGTAGGAAACTGCTTTGTCTCAGTATAAAATATACAGGGTGTTTCATTTAAAAATTTTAATTTTTGTGCAACTTCCGGTTAAACTGTACCGCTCCCTTAAACGAAGGATGGACACTGCTTGGGCTAGCTCAAGAACTCTCGGTATAATATGGTGTGGGTAAGGACTAGGCAGTGATCCTTAGGGTTACAAAATAAGTTCAAGTAAAGCAAAATTTGGGCGCCTTGTCGTTAAACACAATCTTAAAGCAAACCTAGCTAGTAAAACAAATCAACACCTACCTTGTAAGCTTCTTACCTCATATAAATCTCAAAAGCACACTGGCAGGTTCAAGTAAGGGTAGTAATGCGATCAACAAAAAATACAAAGAGTAACAGTCAAGAGAATATTTAATATTTTTTATTTTATTTTATTCTGCACTCCGCCAACAGCCGTTAGGCCAATTATAGGCGACACTGTACATTTTATGGGGACTTCCAACCCCACTAACGACTGTCATGATGTTATTATGACAACCGGGACCAACCTTTTTTCCATGGCAGCCGTACCACGAGGTGCCGGGAGAAGCAGCCGTGGAACTCCCATCCAAGTTCTGACGAGATAGAGCGTTGCTTAACTCTGCTGATCGAACGTGGACGCTTGTTCAAGCTACACCACTCGGGACCTTATAATTAAACAATGAAACACAATGAAATCATTTGGAGTCACCCAACTTACAGGCACATTTAATTTGAAATATTTAAAAATTGGGACAATACAAACAACACAAACATATTAAAAGCTTTTCTAGCCAGCTTCCTGAAATTTGTAAAATAATTGCCAAACAGAAACAACATTTGTAACGATTAGCCCTGTGAAGGGTGCTCTTATAACAATTGTTAATTGATTGCTATACACAAGATCGACTGATCAACTTTACGTTATTATTTACCACTGCGGGTAGCTCTGACCGAGGGTTCGTAATCAGCTGAAGTAAGAGATAAACTTGAGTCAAGAACAGATGTTTATTATTTTTAATTAATATACAAAATTAAAGATGTTTCTTAAAATTATTGATACCAGAAAACTCATAAAATAAATAATACTGATAACTCCAAATGATAATCGGTTCTAGTATCAGGACGGTACGGGTATAACTGCACTGGCTGATAAGAAGTGTGGTCCCTGGCCCTGCGATTCAGGTTGCTGTAATTAGAACAAAATTAAATAATCCAGTTTTGACTTGTTGTTCCCGAGATTTTACTGATATTAAACCTGATTAAGCAAGCCGTAAAGATTCTAGGTTAATTAACGGCGGCTCAAACTGAAACAACTCGAGCGCTCCGCTACCTTAGCAAATATGAATTTAATTTCAGAGCCCGGGCGTGACCTGAGACAAGCGCTCGTCCATCGCGAGCCGGCAAAGCTGGAGCGCTCAGGATCTGTTCGAATTGCAATTCAAATATTTGTCGAGCTCGCGCTCTGTGGCTTTTTGAACTGAATTTTAAGTCGCTTCGCACCTCGGACCGGCGGATCTTCTCAGGCAGGCTATCGGAAGAAGTTATTTATTAACGGCGTGGTTTTAGGGACTATAGGACAGGAACTCAGGTCAGGTTTTATTTCAAGGCAGCAAGAATTAATAGAACAAGGGAGGTTATTTGTCCAGCTATAAGATTTACCGTTTGCCCTGACGAATTAATAGGGTAGCTTATTTATCCCACAGCAAGATTTACCATTGCGCTGGGGGATTAGTAGAACAGGGCAGGTTATTTATCCAGCCGCAAGATTCACCGTTTGCGCTGAAGGATTAATAGGACAGGGTGAGTTCGGATTGCTTCTGCAGTTTTACTAACATAGGCAAGGGTAGGTGCTGGTCAGGTAAGGATAGCTCAAGCAGTTCGACTTCTCCGTTAGGAACTGGGAATCGAACTTACCGGGACTGGAAAGGACAGGCGTTTTGGGACAGGTTTCTGTTTCTAACGGACAGGTATCTGAACTGGTGGAGCCTTCTTGAGTCCCACACTTTCTTAGTTTTTTTTTCTGTTTTCCATTCGGCATATGTGTCCAAACCATCTCAACTGCCTCTGTCTCTAATTTGGTTTCTGATCCTATCCATTCTTGTTACTCCTAACACTGTCCTAAGGTATATCTTCTCCGAGACTTACCCACGATTCGCTTCCGTATATTCGTATTGGGTATCGATTGTTCTGTACACCGTTAATTTTGTTTTTGTAGAGATCTCTTTTGTTTATAAAAGATCTTTTTAGAGCCGTGAACATGTTGCATGCCGATTTTATTCTATTGTCAATATCCACTTCTACCTTTCCTTTACTGTCTATCATGCTACCTAAGTATTTAAATGTTTGTACTTGTTCTAGTTTTTCACAGTTCAGAGGTATATTCACTGCTTTCTTTTGGTCACTTATCACCATCACTTTTGTTTTCTCGCTTTTTATTCTTAGTCCCCTCTTTTCTAATGCTGTCTTCTATTTGTTCATATTTTCGTTCATATCTCTTTCTGATTTTGCAAACACTGTCATTATTTCCACTTTCTTCATACTCTAGTTTCCTATCATTATTCCTTTTGCCTCTTCTCTTGTTTCTTAGATTACATCACCCATGACTACTAGGAACAATATAGGGCTCATTATTCCTTCTTGTCTTACTCCCTGTGTTGTGACGAATTCCTCTGAGTTTTTATTATGTGTTCTAACATAATTTCTCGCTTTATTCTACAAAGATTTTACCCCTCTTGGTCCAGTGAATAGAGGGGGGTTACCTTACGAAAGGTCCGGTAGTTCTAAATTTTTGATGTGTTGTCTAGGATGGCTGCTGCTGCTTCGTAACATTCGATCAGTCACTCTACATTAAGGCTAGAGATATAATAGTTTCCAGCAGTGCAAACTCAGACCTAAGCAGCGTCATAGTCAAACTTGGGGGTTTCCATCTCTTAATGGCGTACAATATAGGGCTCATTATTCCTTCTTGTCTTACTCCCTGTGTTGTGACGAATTCCTCTGAGTTTTTATTATGTGTTCTAACATAATTTCTCGCTTTATTCTACAAAGATTTTACCCCTCTTGGTCCAGTGAATAGAGGGGGGTTACCTTACGAAAGGTCCGGTAGTCCTTCTAGCACTAGGCGGTGTCCATTGACCCTCAGGAGCTACACCAATTGACAGTTCACTCCCACTAATGCATTGGGATATCCAGTCGAATCTGTGCACATTATTTTGTCTAGTCTTGATTTTTTATACGTTTTCTGTAGGGTTTTGGCATATTGCATAACCTACTTCTCGAAGTGGTGCATTTGGTTTCCGCGAGCGTTGGCACGGTGGTTTAACCTTCAAGTACTAACGTGTCTGTTGTGGTGCATTAGTACTAACATGATGTCTAAGAGACGGACATATAGTTATTTATGAATTTTTTTTTAAACATAAAGTACTATGCAATGTTGTATCAAGTGTATTTTAATCACATACAAAATACAAATTCATAAAAATATTAGCATTTACAAAGTCAAATAGAAAATCGTGATTAAATTTGTAGGTGTTAACTTAATTATAGAAAAAGGCAATTTTTTTATTTTCAGCAAACATAATTCAACAGACAATGGTATTCTAACACAACTTAACTAAAAAAATGTGAGAGAAAAAAAGACCTTAAAACTATAGAGAATTAGTGCAAGATGAACACATTAGTAAGTAAGTAAGTAAATTTATTCATCAAAATAGATGTTTACAAAAAAAAGACACATAATTCATTTACAAACAGATTTGACATAGTTAGAACATAACCTTTTAAATTGAGATACATTTGTTGTCTGTTTCGCTTCATCAGGCATTTCATTATATAATTTTAAACCTTTGTAATATAGATTTTTTTGTGAACACGCTTTCGTTCTTGTAGGTAATCTAAAATTATTTACACTTCTTGTCTCATAACTATGTATATCTCTATTGTATACAAAAAATGTATTTAAATATGCAGGTAATTTGTTATTAACAATTTTAAAGATCAGAATTAACGTATTAAAATAAATTCGCTGTTTAATACTAAGCCATTGCAGCGTTTCCAACATTAAATTGATGCTGGTTTGTTTATTACAAAATAGAATAATACGCATTGCTCTATTTTGCAGTTTTTGTAGACGCTGCAACTCACCTTCGTTGGCTATAAATAACACGCTAGCACAATATTCAAAATGTGATGCAATAATTGTTTTGTAAACAAGTATCCTCGACCACAAGTTTAATTTGGAACTGATTCGCCCAAAGAAACCTATTTTTTTAGTCGTTTTACCTACAACAAAATCCACATGTTCCTTAAAAGATAGCATATTATCTATTACAATTCCAAGATATTTTATTTTAGGGACATATTCAATTACTACATCGTCAACAATTACACTAGTTATCGTATCGGTTAATAATCGTCCGCTACTGATAACCATTGCTTTTGTTTTAGATGTATTTAACTTAAGCTTGTTCAATTTTAGCCATTTAGATATATTTTTGAGGTCACTATTTAATTTATTTACTGCATCGTTCACATTTATATCGGCACTAGTTACCAGAGTGTCATTGCGAATAAGTTATATGGACAACCTTGCACTGCTGAGTTTATATCATTAATGTAGAGGATAAACAAAAGAGGGCCTAAAATTGAGCCTTGAGGAACCCCTAAACACACTTCAACTGCTCGAGAATCTTCACTTTCGTATCTAGTAATTTGCTGCCGGCCACATAGATAATTCTTGAACCATCTTAATTCGAATCCTTTTATTCCGTATTTTTCCATTTTTGCTAAGAGCAGATCTCTGTCGATTGTTTCAAATGCACTTTTCAGGTCTATGAACGCTGCTACTATTTTTTTCCCATGTTCTATATCCTCTTTCCAGTTCACTAAAACTAAATTTAATGAAGTTTCACAAGAGTGATCTTTTCGGAAACCTGATTGTTCACTAATTAGGATTTTATTTTCCTCTAAATAATTTTCAAGTTGTTCCTTAGCTATATGTTTTATGATTTTTTCGAACGCAGGTAACATATTGATTGTCTGAATTCTGAACTATTTTTTGTTCCGTTTACTTTGGGTATTGGACTAACAATCGCCGTTTTCCAAATTTCAGGAAAAATCCCAGTTGCAAACGATTCATTAATAATCTGCAACAGCATCTCTCCTATCACTGGTAAAGCGTCACAAATTAATTTAGGGTTAATACCATCAGTACTAGATTTGTTACTCATTTTTAAAACCACTTTCTGTAATTTTTCCAAGGTAATTGGTTTAAATCTAAATATGCTTGTGGTATTGTTTCCAATATCGCCTAAATTTATTTTACCATTTAGGGTCACTAAGTATAGCAGAATTTCCATCAATATTATCTTCTCCGTTACTGTCCTCACTGTCTAATTCATTATACCACTGGAACACTTGCTGCTTAAGCAATTGTCTGTTGCTCTAACCGTATTTGAGCAAGTTGGTTTTTGATCCATCATGCAAAAATAGTAGCGTGCAAACTAACGTCACTTCTCTGAGACGGTATTTATTTTTAAATACAAATAACTTCCGCACAAAACATACCACCGCAGCGAAATTTTAAAAACTGAGTTAATTTTAGGTAGTTTGAAGGTAGATGAAGGATCAACCATAAATCTTAACTGGAGGGGGAGATATTACATGCGCTTCGAACATTTCCGTCTCTTAGGTTAGTACTTAAGGGTTAATAACTTCCGTCTGACTGATCTTCATGGACTAGTGTCTTGCCCTTAAATTTTGAAGATGTGATGGTTGCTGTTCCCCTTTTGGTTTCCCGAAATATTGTTGCACAGTGGAAAGATTTGGGAAAGAGGCATTGTTGTTAAATATAGATGGGAATTGTAGTTTACAATGGTTTTCATTAAGCCAGAACCTCTGGAGCCGATTTTGAGGTCTATTTCTAACCAAAATTTGTTATTGATAGCAAAATAAGAATATGAAAAATAAAGCTGTTAAAATGTATAATAAAAAAACGATTTAACTGTTTAATATTCAAATGCAGCCATATTGTTTATTTTATCGCAGGTTAATGACAACCTACTTTTGTTGCAGGTCAGAGGATATTTAAATTCCATTGGGTCATCTATCATTAACAGGAGCTCTGACGTTTAAACAATTATAATGGACACCACAGAAGAAACTACTGATAGTAAATCTAGTAGTTCTAGACGAAATACATTAAGCATATCGATGGTAATGAAAATATTGATAAGTTATATATCAAGCAGGAAAGTAACGAAAGTACTGATGTAACTACACATACGAGAACTCATGCAGAAGAAAAACTCGATACTTTCTCTGGTTGTGATTTCAAAACAACAAACAAAAGTCATTTAGTTACACATTGGAGGTCACACACTCGTAAAAAGCCCTATATTTGTAACGTTTGTGATTTCAAAACAATGCAGAAAGGTAATTTAGTTATACATGTGAGGACACACATACGAGAAAAGCCGCTTATTTGTTTTGTTTGTGATTTCAAAACAACACGAAAAAGTCTGTTAGTTAGACATGTGAGGACACATACAGGGGAAAAGCCTTACAATTGCTCGATTTGTAAATACAAAGCAGCTGTAAAAAGTAGTTTAATTAAACATATGAGGACACATACAGAGGAAAAGCCTTACAGTTGCTCTATTTGTAAATACAAAGCAGCTGTAGAAAGTAATTTAATTACTCATATGAGGACACATACAGAGGAAAAGCGTTACAGTTGCTTCGTTTGTGAATACAAAGCAACTGTAAAAAGTAGTTTAATTACACATATGAGGACACATACAGAGGAAAAGCCTTACAGTTGCTCTATTTGTAAATACAAAGCAGCTGTAAAAAGTAATGTAACTACTCATATGAGGACACATACAGAGGAAAAGCCTTACAGTTGCTCTATTTGTAAATACAAAGCAGCTGTAAAAAGTAATTTAATTACACATATGAGGACACATACAGAGGAAAAGCCTTACAGTTGCTTTGTTTGTAAATACAAAGCAACTGTTAAAAGTGCTTTAGTTACACATATGAGGACACATACAGGGGAAAAGCCTTACAGTTGCTCTGTTTGTAAATACAAAGCAACTGTAAAAAGTAGTTTAATTACACATATGAGGACACATACAAAGGAAAAGCCTTGCAATTGCTCTATTTGTAAATACAAAGCAGCTGAAAAAAGTAGTTTAATTAAACATATGAGGACACATACAGAGGAAAAGCCTTACAGTTGCTTCATTTGTCAATACAAAGCAACTGTAAAAAGTAATTTAATTACACATATGAGGACACATACAAAGGAAAAGCCTTACAGTTGCTCTGTTTGTGAATACAAAGCAACTGTAAAAAGTGCTTTAGTTACACATATGAGGACACATACAGGGGAAAAGCCTTACAGTTGCTCTGTTTGTAAATACAAAGCAGCTGTAAAAAGTAGTTTAATTAGACATATGAGAACTCATACTGAACAAAACCCCTTATAGTTGCTGTAGTTGTTAATAGAAAACAACATAAAAGTGTAGTTTAGTTAGACATATGAGGACTCGGGAATAAGAATAATCTTCAGTTTCTGTTTGTTTATTTAAAGCAGCACGGAAATGTATGTGTAAACAGTTGGTGGTCTCAACAATGCTGAAATATTATAGGTGACTGTAAAGGACACAGTAAACGAAATACTCCTTATGGATATTCAAAACAGTTTTAGAGGATGCAGATGTCTCGAAATGCGCACGCAAAATGATGGCAGTTACATTACATAAATTGTTTAAGGTTGAGAAATGTTTGTATTACCCTATACATTATTGTTTATGTACCCTTCTTTCTGTGTATTGGAGCCAACCCATATGGCTCTGATCTGCGACACGGCTGCAGAAACAGTTCCCAATAAAAAAAATTAATATTATGCTAAATAAACAACCTTCTTGCGTCAATTAGTATTTTAATTAACCATACAGTTCACTGAAGGTACAGTAGTATAAAAAAATTGTAATTGTGTTATTTGTGTTTCTTCTTAAGAAATTGAAGTTATTTATCATAGTAATCACGATATAGCATTATGAATAACTTTCTCTGATAAAACAGCTTCTTATTTCTTGGGATAAGTTATTTATCTGCAAAATAATTGTTTCATTTGCAAAGGGCTGTAATTTTAGATTATGAACAACTTTTCTTAATATTTTGTTATATTTAGTACGGAGAAGATGTTTTACCTGTATACTAAACTTTTTATCCACAACAAAAACCTTCTTGGTTTGAAAAGATTGAAAATGTTCATACGTAAAATTGGTTCCAAATGAAACACGGTTTAATCCCCAAATATGGAACTTGAATTCAAACATTATTCTTCAATTATAGCACTTGTTGCATCAATTTGTGGACATGCTTATGTATCTATGTAAATACTTATATTACTTTGGTTATTTATGTTAACTGCCTGAAGTTCTGTTCAATGTAAATAAAAACAATTCAAGCTACGCAGTCTTTTGATTGTACACATATCTTCAAAATCATATTACTCTGTAATATTATTTTCCACAGACGTTTAAGCTTCTGGTAATATAATAATAATAATAATAATAATTTGCCTTTATTAATGTTAGTTACACCTCTCATTATTTATACAGAATTAAATAATAAATCAGGTCGAGGTTCAGCCAATAGCGTTACCGCTGCCTTCTCTGGCGACGTGGTAGCATCTGAAACTAGTTTATCGATCGGCCCTAGGTTGGAGCAGCATAGCGGCAAAGGCTGGAACTGGAGTATTGATCTGTAACAGGACGATTAGTGTACAAAGATAGCAGTTCTATTTCTGACCAGTTCAGTGTTTTAATGGTGGTTTTAGCATTTAATACGACCCCCAAGGAGCAGTTTAGCCCGTTAAACGGGTTTGAATTAGTGACTCACGTTGTAGGAAATTACTTTAGTTGGATGAGTTAACTGGAATCAGGATACCCTTCGCTGTCACTGAATGCTGTGTCAAGAAGGTGTACAGGGAGTGAGCCCACGACAGATAACCATCAAGCGAACTCGTGGGTGGAGAATCAAAAGGTGGAATTGTCTTCCCAAGTCAATATTGAAAAGTAAAGTCGGATCGGTGGCAGTTTCTGAGCACGAGTTTGTGCTGCGGATGGCTGCAGGCATCAAGCCCTTTGGCTGGAATGCCAGGTTGAAAGTTAGTTTTCAGGAACGTGGCAGCTTGCTTATATATTCTCTGCTGTCTTCGGGGACGCTTGGAGGAAAGATGCGGGTCTACGTACCCTATTTGTATTGGAATATCTCCATAACATTGCAGGTCAAGGTGGGAGACGTGCAGAATCGAGCATGTCACCTTCCTAGGAATTTTATCATCGAGGCTAGGCTCAAGAGAGACGCCTACTGAGACAGGATATTAACTGCGTGCAAATTCTAAACGCATTAATTGTGTTTTTAATTAATTTGCGCCAGGATAACCTCCAAAAATTATGCATTCCATTTTTGTTGCCAGTTGTAACTCATATTATTAATTATTGCATTAGTAATTCCGTATCTCTCAGCTGCCGGAAAAGAGCTTTCCTAAAATAACTGCAACCAAAGAATTCAAGAATATTTAAATAAATTTCCCTAAAGTAAAATACCAAAAAAAAACGATTAGTAACCTCATTACAGTTATATTACCATAATGCAGGGGGAATTAAAACCAAGTTAAACATGTTTCAACAATCAATAACAACCTTGCCCTATGACATTATAATCATAATCGAAAGTTGGTTGGATAGTGAAATAACAGAAGGTGAAGTTAATTTCAAAGGCTTTAATGTTTCGTTTAGACAGAAATTTTGATACTAGTAATAAAAAACGAGGTGGTGGAGTGCTGATATTAATTCGACAGTACTTACATGCAGATAAAATCAGTGTTTCTCTGACTAGTGTTGAACAACTTTTTTTAGCAATTATACATAAAGGTAGTGATGTGATTATAGGAGTATATATACCATCAAGTTTGCCTTTAGAGTTGTATAACATACGTTGTGCCGCAGTTGAAGAAATTATAAGTGAAAATCCAGATTCACAGCTAGTATTATTTGGAGACTACAATCTTTTAAATACTGTATGGATCAACAGTGAGTTGGGTGTTAGTGTAGATTGTAACCAAGGATACCCTGCTCTTAGCGTAGCAGAAAGTTTTGCTTTTATGAACCTGTATCAAATGAACTTCATACCTAACAATAATAATGTGTTCTTAGATTTAATATTTACACACTTTTAATGAAATTAAAGTACAAAAAGCGGCAGATCTGTTATTCGATAATAGTTATCACCATATAGGATATACATGTCAATTATATTTAAACAATACTAAAAATAGCTTAGGAATTACTGAATTTTACTATGATTTTAAAAATGGTGACTATTACAACTTAAATGTTTATCTAAACTCTTAATTGGGATGAGGTATTAAATGAAGTAACGATGCTGTAGAAATATTTTATGAAATTGTTTATATCGGCATTGCATATTTTATCCCATTGAAAAAATACGCCACTTTTACTTTACCAAAGTGGTTTAGTACAGAAATGAGAAAACTCGCTATTCAGAAAAAAACAGCTCACAATGTTTATGTAACTTAACTCTGGCAAAGTTGAAGATTACCTATCATATTTTTTCTCAGTTAAAATCTAGGTGCAAACACTTAGCAAAAGAATGCTATAAAAATTATCTTAATAATACTGAAAACAACATACACAATGAAAAAAGAAAATCATATAATTTACCTAATTGCATGTTTCTTGAAAATGAATATGTAAATAATGGCCAAGCTATTGATAATCTTTTTGCTAAACATTTCTCAACTGTGTACTCAAACAGCAGTTTACCTAAAAAACAATATAAGAAAACTGATGTTATTGACACAGTCTTCCATAAAATATCTATGGAGGATTTTTTAAATAAAATCAGTGAACTACCAAACAAATTCTCATCTGAACCAGATGGTGTTCCAGCTTATTCGCTTAAGGAATGCATTTACTCAGTTTGTAAACCCTTATCTATTTTATTTAATAGGTCTTTAGACACAGCTGTTTTTCCAGATGCATTGAAAATCAGTTATACCTATTAGTCCTATCTTCAAATCTGGTGATAAACAGAACATAAAAAATTATAGAAGTGTATGTAAGCAATCTATAATTCCGAAATTACTAGATAGTTTTGTCTGTGATCAGCTATACTGGCAAGTTAAGAACATTTTAATTTCTCAGCAACACGGTTTTTGCAAGGAAAAGTCAACAGCCACTAACCTATTACTCTACCAACGAGATATAATTTCTGCTTTTGAGAATGGTGTACAGCTAGATGCTATTTACACGGATTTTTCCAAAGCATTCGACAAAGTAAACCACAAATTGCTGCTTGCGAAGTTGAATGCTTTGGAAATTGACGGTAATGTATTAAACTGGATTTGTAGTTTTTTGAGCAATCGATCCCAAATCGTAAAAATTGGTAATTTTTCTTCTCATACAATAAATGTATCATCAGGGGTGCCACAAGGGGCACATTGCTCACCTCTTTTATTCAACCTGTTTGCAAATGATGTAATAGACTTCATTAAGAACAGTAGCATATTAATGTTCGCAGACGACTTTAAACTTTATAAACACATTTACTCATTTCATGATTCTTTAACCCTACAATGGGAAATGGATAACATTTATAATTGGTCACAACGTAATGGTCTTATACTAAACATAGATAAATGGACCATCTGCCTATCTGCCACTATATAGGACTTAGTTCTGAGTCAATTGCCTTATTAACTAATTATCTTTCTCAGAGATACCAAGCTGTTAACTTGTACCCCTGATTTCCATTGTAGGTAAAATTCGTTTTAATTTATATTTTTTATTTTTTTGGGCTTACAATCGACAGAATGCCATTTTTGCGTTGACAACTGTTAATTATGCATGTCTTTCGAAATCGAAGACCTCTCTGACGCATGTGTCAAAATAAATCTAGATTTACAAACATTAACCAACATTTCTAATGAACACTCATGAAACTCAGTCTTAACAAATCTGCAGTCGTGCTTTTTGGAAAGAAAAATGCTGTGCATTATGCACAGGATTACCTACTTCATTCTATACATTGGCAGCGACACAACCTATAGTTGAAAAAAGCAAAAACTTTGGGATTAACGATTGATTCAACTTTACGTTTTAATAAGCATACAAGCAACTGTTTACAACTGTTCAACTTCAAATTTGCTTTGTACACCATTCAGCAAGTTTCTTCACGAGTTAGCAGATCGTTGATATAGTTCTTGAAATTGTCTTGTTTGCAATTTTAGAAAAAACTTTTTTGCTTTCAGGTTCATCTTCTGTTTTGGACTGCAAAAAAATTTTTTTGAACAATTTGTAATATTCTTCTGCAGAATTCCGTGGTATTCCATTTTTTGCCATTAAAATCCATCTCCAGGCTGATTTCTTCATATAAAATATGCACAAGTGCAGTTTTGCTTGTGGCCAATGCTTCTTTAACATTTTTCGTTCACCTAAATCAACATCGGTTAAGATAACCGTAGGTCGAATTTTTTAGGCATTATGTTCAGCAATTTTCCAACTGCGGCATCGAATATATCAGTTATTCGACAGTTGCTCAAAATGCAAACAACAGGCAATTCTCCCACCGCACTTTGTATTACGAAATAGTTACCTATCTAGTGTAAGTGAATAAAGAGGATAATTTCCCCGAATGGATAAAATCTTTTTCACATGTGACGAAACCTTTTCCAATACCTACTGCAATAGTCACACCTCCTTAATAAAGTTATTAAAGACTTAGTTACGTATTTTAATTATACACTGATTGACTACACTGCAATATGAGCTGGATATGTAATTATTTTACATTACTACAATTATTTGACGTTCTTTAAATATCACATTTGACTGTACGAATTCTATTTTAGTTTAAAAATGATTCTCAATTAAGATGAATTCACACACAGTCTTCTTATGCCCATTATTTATAAATCGTCACTATTTAGTTATTAAATCTTACTAGCCCAGTAGAACATGTACTCCCAAAACAAGTCGGTTCACGCAATATCAAAACTGTTTATTATTTCTGAAAAATCATTTGTTTAATGAAACTTTTGTAAAATTTTTTGACAACCCCAATGAACGTCAGTGTCACTTCAAATCATGTACATGGAATATCAATTGCAAATACCTCCTTGTTACAATTAATAACTGTCATTCAATAAACTTCAAATAGTAAGTAGTCTTTTTATTTTTTACCACACTCCACTCAATTACTGTTTATTTTAGTTTGCTCAATAAATACCTGTGACTGCAGTTCGTCCAAAGAACTTAATCCACCTTTTAGAAGATCCAAATCCAACCCCAGTACAAGCTCAGCCTACGGCCAAGAACTGCCTCCTTCCAACTCTCAATCAGCACACAATTCAGCAACACGAACCTCAACAAAATCCTCCAACAGTGAAGACACTATCCCTTCTAAACAAGATGTTGACAATCCAAATCATGCGAATTCCGATCTGTCAGAAACCACAGGACGTCACTTCACCTAGTGCCAATCTCAAAATGTCACTCCAACAAAAGTGCAGCCAAGTTCAACTCCTGTAGATGAAAAACCACTTCCAGTTCCCCAAGGCTTTTACTCCAAGAATCCTGCCGTGTCCTATTCCCACTAAATACAGCTGACGCTATCCAATTCACAAGATGTAATTATTCGACAATAAACTAAGTTCAATATCCAATTCCAGAAATTATTTCAATTGCCTGTAGTATTTTAAATTATGTTCCTCCTACCATACGTGTCTTCTCCATATCTTTACATTTTTCAAGTTTTAACATTTTTGTTTATTCTCTTCTCTCCAATTTAATCATAAGTAAACCCTTTTTCACAACAAAATAAATTAAAATCGTTTTAGGAAAAGGTTTATTTTCAAAATTTCAGTTTTACAAAATTATTACATGTTTTATTTCTCAAAAATTTCTATTGTGTAAATAAAAATTTATATCTTCTTAGTGATCAATTTTGCATACTTTTTACAGTCCAACACTATATTTTATTATCACATATAGTAACACCTGTTATATTGAATAACATTTCTCAAATAATAAATAAGTATTTTAGGTAACTTTTAAATCATTTTAGAACCTTGTTTCTTATTTTTCATTGTTCAACTGAATTCAAATTATTCCGTTATTTTACAAAATACCTGTCTGATATCCTTTTATTATACCCAAATTCATCTTTGTAAATTTAGTATTTTCACGTAGAAAGGAACACCCAGCGATTAGGCAATTGGTTCGGCACATATGTGTGTTGTCGTAGACAATTTTCTACTTAGCACAGTTCCCTGCCAGAACTGAAATCCTTTCGCCGAGTGCAGTAATAGTTGTCGCTAGATGGCGATATAGTTTGGCGTCGTTTCCGGGCTCGCCAAAAAAGTCAGAAAGGTGTTAAAACGTTCGCTTTGTTTCTTGTGCCGGATCTTTTATCATCGGGCTCTGTGAGCGTTTCTGAGATGGACTGATGCATTAGTGGAATTAATAGCTGGGTCAGGCTGATGTAGAATAATCGATTGGGTCATATTTTCGACCTGAAACCATGCAGATATAAATTGTTTGTGCGAGCACATTTTTTTCTGGTAAGGCGTTTCATTCTTTCTTATTCAAGTTGCTAATTTGGAATATTGTTATGTATTATGCTTGCTCATCTTCGGCTGCATAATCATTTATTATGTATTACAATATTTCACTTTTAAGTTTGCCCTTTATTATTACAATGCCCCGTTAGTTAACTATAATTACATTCAAATCAAGTGCTCTTATCTCAGGATGGTTCGCCAAAATCTAGTTCTCTATTAATTGAAGTTTTAAAATTGTATTTTCAAAATCTTTGACTACTAATGACGTTTACTGTCAAACCCGTCTTCTATAACTCATCAAACCAGGTTTTGACAATCGTATTTTACATTGACACACATATTAATCAATTCACCACGTAAGTACTATATCAAGTTGATTTTCTCACTATCTATTACTAAATGTTATTAAAAATGCTTTCATAAATTCTTTACACAAACCTTAATAACTTCTTTAGCCTTTACGCTTACTCCTCAAACAGTAACACCTATGATGATCTGTGTACCCTCGAACTGCATCCGTCCTGTCAATAACTGCTACTGTTCCCAGAATCCAGTCCTGCTCCGTTACAAATGTCACCGTCACACCAATCAACTCCTGGTAAGTTTTAATATTATGATGATCCAAATCTAACCTTGTTCCTTTTGCAGATAGTATGATGTCTCTAGCAAGACCCACAAAATCATCCAAATCTATCAACTAATTGTGACAACCTTTCTTCAAATCCTCAAATCGTCGTCCATACAACCACTAATGTCACTCATAAATACCAATTATATCTTGTATATATCAATAAATCCAATTCTCTTCATATAATGTAATCTTCTGTATTATTTATTTATAATTCACTGCATTAGCACAATCTCTTCACCGATTGTCTTTATAAGTTCCAATTTATATTCTCACATATATTACCACGTAGATTTGCTGATATGCCCCCTTTTATTTGTATAAACCACACAATAACACAAATCAAGGCATTAATTTCTGTTTTTATTTGACCAAAATTCGTTATATTCAAAATTACATGTCTGTTTTTTATGAGTTGTTTCAGTAACTAATTTCTAAACAAAATTTTCATTCCTGTTAGATACCATTCTTAATGCACACTTCTATATTTTAAATATTCTATTATTACAGGTTATTCATTCTTATCTTTCTAACAAATACATTTGTCAGTTGTAACCTTCGCTTGAACTTTTTTAACATTTACTGCAACCATCAATATTTTGAATATACAATTTCTAATCATTATTAAATTATCTCACCCATTGTCTCAATTAACTTTCATTATTCATATTAAATTTAACTGCCAATTTTTATCTACACTCCTCAAAATTTTATTGTAATAATCTTCCAAATTTATTAGTTTTAAATATTTCTTTATTATGATTGATCACACTACCTCGTGTATCATAATAATATATGTATATATATATATATATGTTTCTTTTTCCTTTCATTTGTAGTTGTAATGTAGACTAAGTTTGTGTGTATTTTTTCATTACTACTAATTGTCATTTAGATTTAGTTTTTTTTTGCATTTTGATTCATAAATGTAATTAGTTGATCATTATTGAAGTACCTACAATACTTCAAGGAAGGCGGGCGGCATTGTTTAAGCTGCCATTGGCCACAAGTATTCATCTCCCACTCCCTACTTGTTAGGGACTCGCACCCCGACTCAAACTGGGGCAAGATTGGAACTGACCGTCTTCGCGATCAGAAGTGCCTGGCCGTTCATATTACCAAATAAATTAGTTATTTTTCTAGCAGTGTTTGTTTGTGGGAATTTACCTACAAGTGTTGTTTTTGGATTTTTGCATCACTCGACTAAACCAGCGAGCGTACGCTCATACAACAATAAAAAAACAATATATCAAACTATTCATATCTGTTTATGCCTAAAACTAAGAACATTAATGTTATTTACATTATATTATTTTATAGCTAATATAGGTACACTTCACATCTATTAAGTATGCTACAGTAGTTGTTAGATGTCAAATTGGAGAAGTATCACTAAGTATGTTGTTAAAGCTCCCAAAATCTTAAAAAAGAAAACTAGTAGTTGCAGAGAAATAATTTTGTATATACCTACAGAATAAATCAAAGTACCATCAAGAGAAAATACTCCATTTGCGGAAAACTCAATCTTCTGGTGGTAAGTCTGCAACATTAAGCCACTCATCTGCAAAAAATAAGTTTAATTAAGAATATGTGCTGTTTTGCTATTCGTATATTTGATCTTGATTAAAATATTTGATGAAAATACAGTGTGCGTCGTAGAGCATCAAACATAGCAAAATTTATGCATTCATTATCTATGACATCTTTTACATTTTGGTGTCGAGGAGCATAATAAAGGGAAATTATGGAAGCATTAACTATTGCCGTGTAGGCATCGAGGTACGCGATTGGTCAGCGTGAAAAAAAATTGAAATTTATTTGACGTTTGTCATTTCTGCCCAGTTACGTACTTCGGTGCGTACATAGCAATAGTTGATCGCCCAATAATTTTCCAATGTTATGTAACGTTTCTGCTCCCCTTTTTTATTAATGGAATTTTTGGAACTAGGGCTAACTTCACTCTGTAGTCTTCAAAGGCGACTCAAGGTCGAAATTTTGGGTTAGCTTTCACTTCCTTTCTGATAGCCGTAGGTCCTTTTTCGGGTATTTATTTCCCATTTATTTTTCCAAAGTCAAATGTGTTTTCGGTTTCATGTGTGATGGTAGAGTTATTATTTTTTCAAGATGCAGGCCGTGCAATTTTAATTTTCACTGCCCGTGATCGTGGCCGTTATCGACCTTAGGGTAGACGGTTTTTCCTTATGGTGTAGTGTGCTAATTTTGTACGATTCGCCTCTAAACCAGCTAGAAAAGAGCCGCTAAGCTCGTTTCGCTACATTTGTTGGCGCTTGCATGCTGAGTTTGCCTGTGAACATTTTATCTGGCACATGAAAACTATTTCTAGAAAGCCAAAGGATTTCTTGCGTCTGGGAGTATTCAACATCCAGAGTTTTGGCGAGCTTTTTGTTTCCTTCCCAGCAACCCCGCTACTGCCCCAAGCAAATCCGATGGCCTCGCTCTGTATTGCAATTTTTATATTTAATTCTAAATTGTGGATAAGATAGTACCAAAGGAAGTTCTTTTTTAACGCTTAAGGCAGCCGGCGAAAGGATTTAAATATTATTTTGATAGTCCATATACAGGGTGTCCAACTTAAATTTACACAGCTTCTTTAAGCAGGTGAGTATGCAATACATACACCATTCACTATTGAAATTTAATGTGTGTTGCATACTTACCTGCTTAGAGCTGCGTACATTTAAGTTGGGCACCCTGTATATATAAGTTTTTTGAAGGCCTATCGACAGACTTGCGTTTTATGTATCAAATTACAGATTAGATTTTTTGCTAGCGCCTGAAAGTATGGATATCATGCATATCAGAGAGGAGGGGTTTTTGCTCATTGATATATGCACAGTTCTAGTAAATGTATTATGATTATAAACCCTGCTAGTATTAAACCCGCAATTCATTTTTCAGCCAAACTTCATAATTTTCTTTCAATATTTAATTTTGCTCCTTTTATTTCTTTTTTATGCATAACTTGGCTCTTGTAAAATGTATTAACATGTTGTAACATTTAACCCCAGGTTCCTTTGAATCGAAAAGCCTTTAGTTTTTCTGCGTAGTTCTTGTAAGGATACGAAGAAATGTGTAGCATTGGGGCTAATGCAATTATTATAATTTTACTTTTACTTATGGATTCTGTTTAACTAAATGTTTCTAACTTTTCTTGAGATTTTAAAAGCTACTAATAGAAAAAGACAATGCCTATATGAAAAAAAAGAATACATTTTAAGAGAGTAGATAAAAGCGCTATCATACTTTCCCATTTTCAAAATAATTCAATTAAATCATCAAGAAAACATAAAAGCAAGTGAATAAGATTGAGGCCGAATTATGTGCCAATAAAATCTGGGTAGAATAGCGAAAAGAATATTTTACAAAACCAAGGCGAAGTTCGGTTCGATGCATTTAATACATATAAAATATGATACCAAGACTAACTTACCGCTTCTTCAAATTCTATGTCACTCTCATAGTTTATATCGATTTTAGCCAAAGTATCGATGAATTTCGAGGATTCTTCTTTAACAGACACACACGGGATGACGATCTCTAATATGACTAAAAAGTGTATTACATCTGATACCACCATTGTAGGCGCGACTGGCGCTTTGTTTTTTATCATCTGGCAGATCTTGAAAGATTTCAGCACAATTTCAATAAAAAATTCTGGTATAATTACAAGAAATGGCCAAGCGAAAGCGTCGTTGAGTGCTCTGCTTTCGTTGCACAGTTTGCTGTACACGCTTCCACACTTTTGCAATATTTGAATGGGTGCAAAAACTGAAGTTTTAGCAAAATCGTTTGTTACCCAACATTGCCGGTATTTTAATGTTTTGAGTATATTATTTATGGTTTTTATGTAGAGTTTTACTAGTGTCAGGTATAAAATCCATTGGAGTGACATTATATGTATTAAAGAAAGCGGAAGTACAAATGTTAAATACTGTATGTTATAGTGTCCATAATAGAAGTCGTTAATTATGTGGAATATACTCATCAATATGGTCGTTACAGCGAGAACCACAACTACAACATACGATAATAATTGGGACAATCGCTTGTAATTTATTATAAAGCCAATTTCCTTGATGAGCAGTTCCAAATCAAGCATGGAGTTAAAAAAATTTGCAATTTTGCTGCTATAGACATTGATGATTAAAACACACAAAACTGTTCCAGATAAACGTCCGTTGTAATGAACAAACTCCACCGCATTTCCAATTGCACTCTTAGAATCGTACACTGACTCCGAAATTTGTTTGTAAATAATCGAAGCTATTACAGTTATCAGTATTAATAACATTCTCAAATAATAAAACACGGTTTTTCGAAAAGGTAGAAACACAGTGCCTTCAGTTTTTTGTACAAAAGTGCAGGGCATTACACAAAAAATTTCAGAAACTACAGACAAAGGCTTTATCATTTTGTATACTTCCATTCTTAAAAACGTGGATTTCCAACTGCTTACAAATTCGTTTAGTAAATTTAGTTTTCTCAATAATACATCGAGATTTTATCGGTATTATTGACTGAAGGTATAAATAAATAATGCAATCCACTTTTAATAAATATATATGTTGTGAAATATTTTAGAACCTATAGTAGATAAAAGCTGCTTTATCTGAAGCAATTATCAAAGTGGTGTTTCCGTTCAATTCCTATTGTTCAGTTTTCAAGTTAATTTTTTCCGTAAAAATCGTTATTGATGGAACCAAATGGCAATGAATGTTTTTTTGTGTTTTTAAGTTCTTAACAATTTGTTATACACCGTCCACAAATGCGTCGACACAATAGTTATTTATGTACAAGGTCATTACGAATATGTTTTCGCCCATCCGAGGACGAGCAGCTTACAATCCGGAGGGTTTGTAATTCGCCGGAGCGAATAAATATAAAATAATGCCCGTGGTACAAAATTTTATGTTTTTAATTTTTTTAATAACATAAATAATGGGCCACAAAGTAGATGCTCAACCACTGCTGTGTACCCATCGACGCATCGAAGTACGTGAGTGGTCGCTAACGATGAGCGGGCTTTATGAATTATAATGCCCGCTTATAACGTCCCGGTTGTTATGGACTTGCTTATAACGGGTGTTCAAAAAGTTTTTACGTCCTGGGCGGCTATGGACTATAAATTGCATATCTGTGTCCGTCTTTATACTACCTAACCTTAAATAAAACGTCGTTCAAAGCGACACCTTTCAAAAAGTTTTTCATTATTTAAAATCTGATAATGTGGTAATAAATCAATAAAATACTAATACATGATTATAACTAAGGATATTAAACATACAGGGTGGCCAAGGTAAAAGAGGTCCCGTGTCCTGTACCATACTGAAAGTGATATTGACCGCTCGTGCGGCGTCACGTGATGTCCAGCCACCATTTTGTGTTAACTGTGTATTGCTCAGTGTTGCGCTGTCACTTGTTAATAACGGTTGTGAATACCGTTCTGCAGATTTTAAATAAAAATATAATATTAATTTACCTTTCGGTATTCACACGGGACCTCTTTTACCTTGGCCACTCTGTAGAAGGACACAGTCTTTTATTAAAGTTATTACAGCAGATGCTGAAAATGTTGGCTTGTAACATTTAAACATAAATTGATTCGGCGTTTCATGTTTTCGAAATCATGTATCAGCATATTTTCATCAATTAGTTGACATTCTCTGGTAATGTTGTCTCGTAAGTCGTCTATGGTGTGCACGGAGTTTTGAAAATTAAGATTTTCCTGAATCCTATGAAATCCTATTAAATCTACTTGTTGAGATAGCCGTCGAACTGAAATTGTCGGATCTTCCTGGACCATATTTCTTACATGTTCGACAACATTTTCTGTTCTACGACGAGGTCTTCCTGTTCTTGGTCTGTGATTTACAGAACCTGTTTCTTCAAAACACGCTACTATAACGTACCGGAATTGTTCCGGTAATTTTTAAATTTTGTTTTCTTACTAAAATTGCTTATTCTCAGTTTGACCAAAATTTACTATATTTATTTTTAAACTGGTTTGCCCCAGGTAAAGCTCAAATGCCATATATTTAGACTCAAATATATATTTCCCAGAAAAAAACACAGTGGTTTAATGAAACTGTATAATGTTTTTTAGCTATGCATACAAATTAAATGGCAATTTTTATAAAATATTATGTACAAAAATTAACAAAATAAAATATCTTCGGCGTTCGATTATTTTGGGGACTCGTTCTGCAGTGCACGCTGGTTTGACGAGGAGCTGGAGTTCCACTGGTAGGCGTTGTTGTGCTGGGTAGATCAATTAATGAACTGGGGGTCAATAGATCTAAAATGAAGCAAACGTCATATGAGCACGATGGCGTAGACTGGTTATTTATTTTGTCAAGCAATCCGTAAATTTAAATGTTTTACCTGGCGACGGCGATGTTTACCAGGAGTGTACCAAACTGGCTAGACGTTGTACGTCCTTTCTGCATAAATTAGTGACTTGGAGAAGTGTTTTGGATGAGTAGCGTTGCCTTTCGCCAAGCCCACGTCTGGCAGTTGAAAACGCCGGGCACCGCTTTAGGTTTTTCGTCCAGTCACGGCCGGTGGCTCAATTTACCTACGGCCCCTGGATCGTGTTGGCCTGGAGATTTCTCTTGGTGTGTAGGTAAGTCGAATTTATTATTAAGTTTTGGTGCAAAAGTCGTGATAAAAAGGGGCTGGGGTAGAATGTTAAAACAGACCGGGGCCAGAGGGAATTTTCAGCATGTACTGGAAATTATAGCAAAGATCGGAGCCGACCGATGCAAAGGGAGATTTTCCGCGTATACGGGAAATTATAGCAAAGATCAGAGCCGATCCATGCAAAGGGAAGAATATTAGGAAGTGGAAAGTCCGGGGACTCAAGTTCAAGTCGCTCAAGAAAGCGAGGCCAGGCTCCGAAGAGCCTGCTATTCAGGATAGTGTTCAGGTCTCAGGTTCGGGGACTAAAGTTAATTGAAATGACTGCGGATTCTCCTGTTATAGTCTTTGAACGCCTCCTTATCTGTGCTCTGCTCCACGTATATTTAGGAGGAACGACTCCGTGCGTATTTGTACGCGACTTGGCCCACCGCTGGAGAAGTTTGTCGTTATCGTTTTTCGAGCGTAAGACTGATTCAAGTTTATAATTGTGACGGAAATTAGCCCTGGACAAATGAGCACAATTTAAGTGTAAAAATACATACATTTGTGCTGGAGCTAACGTCACACTACTGTTTTCAAAACTTTAGCGGAAAAGTTGCTATTATTTACTATGATATTTGGATATCTTTGTCGCAATTCTTGTTTACAAGCATTGATGGAATAATCCCAGTTTCCGTTTTCATTCCGTTGACCACTGCGAAAGTAAGACTTCACTATAAAAGTTTTTTGTTCTTTAGTAAACATTTTACTGTAAAATTAATTCAAACTTAAATTTGTTTTAGTTTCAATTGACTTTGACTTAAGTCACATCAGTACCATAAAATCGGTGGTCTCTTTCTTTGTATGTATGTATCTTTGTTCGCTATTTCCTCCGAAGATACTGGACCGATTAAATTGTATGATAGCTTAAATTTTGCTAATTTTTAAACATAGATCGTAGGAGGGTTTTTATTTTCAAAAAAAGTACGAAAAAGTAAAGTAAAATTAAATTATATTTAATATATAATAATTATCGAAGCAAAGCGTAGCTCGGGTGATTCACTGGTAAATAATAAATTAAGATTTTTATCACCTGTCGATCGGCATTCGAGTTGAGATTTTGTTACCATTACGACACTCCTACAGCTCGTGACCCATAGCTTTGACCGTCGCTTCCCGGTCATTCAAAATTCAGCTCAAGGTATCTGAAAAGCCAGTTGTGTCGTGCGGTGCAGAGGAAAAGTTCGTGATTGCATATTGGAAGGCTTGCTTCAAAATGGCCTACAAGTCGAATTATAGTTGAAGCACCCTTTTTATCCTAATAATTACGAAGAATTGATATCTTGAAAAGTTAATGTTTATATTAGTTATTCTTCGAAATCACCGTTGGTAGATCACCCGCGACCCCCTGTCCTTGCACCTGCGTTCCGAGATAATTTGGTTACGATTTTGTTATTGTGCATCGCCGTTCCGATTGTTCCGGTTTCGACAGCACTCTTAAATAGCTCGGTCTCGAAGTTGACTGCTTAGCACCACTGTTTCGTTGGACCTCATCTCCAAAATTCAACTTGTCTTTCATACCCTACCGACATGTGTGTACGACACCACCACGCAGGGGTGACTTCTCTAATCAACCAGGAGCCACTGCCACCCGTTCAAATGTATTTTCCATGTTTTGTTGCTTGTATTGTACTGTACCATGCGCTAGTTATTACAAAGTTTTGGCCTCCCTCAGGCTGATCTTGTTTGTCGCTTAATAGTTAAATATTTATCGGTTAGAGTAGGCTGTATGTAACTTGTAATACGATGACATCTGTTAGCTTTTTACTTACCTTTAGGTCGGCGTTCTATAATTTTAACTCAACAATTGATCACCATAAAAGTGTACTTGAGGCCCGTCTCTAGCAACAGTGAAGACGTCGCGAATTCTTTGATTAAGATGTTAGAAGGAGCGCCAACAATTTATACTCAAGTACACTGATATAGGTCAAGAAACTTGTAACTTCACTTTATATCTAATAAAACAATTATCGAACTCAATGATTGAAATTAAAATGAAAGAGAGTAATACCTTTAACTAGCTTTATTGTTACTCGAACGTTCATTATTCAATTCGGCTCTACTATGTGAACGGGGTACCCCACTTCACTTAAACCAGTAATATGTTTAATGTTTACACAGCGTTTTTATATGCGAAATATCATCAGAAATTACTTATCTGTTCGTGGTTACACTTGTAGACGTTTAATGCATCCAATGACTCCTATTAAATGTCAGCTTGACAGCCCTAAATCGTCAGCTGTCACATGCAGCAAGTAGGCCCCAAAACTGCCTGATGACTTTCAGCAGACTAAACTTTCTGTAGGTTTTCCCGCCCAATACTAGTTGTTGTAATTCGAATTTCAAGATGAAATGAGGCAGACGCCAAAATAACTATACGTACCCTGTTAACAGGCAATAACTATGCAAACGTTAATCCGTGGTTCCCTAAATCGCTTCTAAGCTCGAATCTATGTTCGTCGGAAAAGTGATACTCGCTTCTAAAATCTCCTACCAGGACGGTTGGCCAGTAATATTCCCTACTATAACCAAACCATTTGAAATGGAGAGATTATCACCAAATAACCCACGAAACTTCTTGCACGTTCAAATGCTGTCACACGTTTTTTTCACAAAAAAAACCGTTGTTTATTTTCCCCCTCTAGTAACGACCATTGCCAATCTGATATTAATTTTTATGAGCTTTTATCGCATTAATCCCACTTGATTTTTTATTCTCTAATTATATAACGTAAACTACTAGTATAGTGCCAAAATGCTGTTAGCACGTAACACATCCTCAAAAAACAAACAATAATGCTGTGTTCTTGCCATTTTGGTTTAAAAAATAGCTTGCAAATTACCCTATTGTGTTAGTGTATTTGGTGTGCTGTTGTTTTCCTTTCTAAGAGCAGATGGCAGTGGTGTATCAAGCTTCACAAAAGGTAGGATCCGTTGCTAAGAGGCTGTAAATATACATACTTCATCCCCAAGAGGAACCGCGCAGCTTTCCGAGTAATCAAAATAGCCGATTTGGGAAATTTTAGCTATTTCTCTGGAACGGCTTGAGCTTCTTTTAGACGTAAGTGCCATTTTATTATGTAACAATGTTTATGATTTTAGAAAAAAGGCCGAAGAGTGGGCTAGCCCCGGTAGGCAGACTGCAGGCTTGTAGTTCCATGGTTTGTTCCCTATTCGATGCTGCTACCTGGGCGACCATTATTGTATAGTTTTTCTAATGAGTAATGAGACTTCCGTTGCGCGTCATACAATTTCATGACTTCATATCTGTGCGGTTTTGCCGATATGTTCGCAGAATTTTAAATTTTTTTTGTCACAAGTCAAGAAATAAATAAAAAACAAATTTCAAAGAACCGTTTTCCATCCACTTTTGTGGTTTTAATAGTTCGCCAATCAATGTCCTGCCAAGAGGGACCTATAGTTCCATTTTGGAATATACGCGTTTCATCCAAAAACAGAAATTGACATTACTTCTGGTTTTACGTGCTGATAAGACTTTAAAAAACTGATTCCTTTTAAAGAAAAGTCGTTCAATTCCATGAAACCTCTTCGAGGATTATGCTTTTGCCTTATAAATCCTATATATTTTAAAACGCTTAACTTACCGTAAACATTTCTCCATTCCTCAGTTTTTTTCATAAATGGTAAATGGTTACATGTTGCTCCAACAAAAAGTTTAATAAATATGATAAAATATATCAACAAATATGTTCATAGTAATTTATTATACAAGACGATAAAGTTAAATTTTATCCACGAGTGAATCGTTTAACGTCGAGACGAAGTCGAGACGTTAATGATTCAAGAGTGGATAGAAATAACTTTATCGTCGTGTATAATACAATATTTTTTTCTATAGCAAGAACTTTAACAATTTCAAAAGAAAATAATGACAGTCAATCACATTTCAAAATGTCAGTAGCTAGATTGGGTTGCTACGATAATAGGAAGCTGTCATATTTAATTTAAACAAAAATTACTTTATCTATCCTTGATGTTAAAGTGCTACTTTATCTACCCTTGCTGTTAAAGTAAAACTTGACCTTTTGTTTTGAGTTGATAAAAGCACACTTTAACATGTGCTATAGAAAAAAATATTTTATATTTAGGCTTACTTTAAAAAATTATTGAAGAAAGTATTCAAAAAATTGGACACAGCAGCAAAAGAAGTAGGCCTGGAAATAAACGGGGAAAAAACTAAATATAGGGTGATGGGAAGCCCGGACAGGACAAGAAAGAACGAGATAAGAATATTGAGTAGCGAAGGAAACACGTACAACTTTGAAAGAGTAAATACGTTTACCTATTTAGGGGTACAAATTGACAAAACGGAGATGAGAAGCAGGAAATAAGAGCAAGGATCGTAAAAGGTAACCAAAAATATGCTGCTTTAAGACCGCTACTGAAATCCAAGCTGGTATCCAAGAATACTAAAACAATACTCCACAAGACAGTACTACGGCCAACGGTAACGTATGCATGCCAGACTTGGGTGCTGAAGCAATCGGAGAGAGACATGTTGGACAGATGGGAGAGAAAGGTGAGAAGAAGGCTGGAAAAGAAGGACGAATAAGGAAATACAGGAATTATACAAGGAACCCAGGATAGTATACGGAAAATCACAGAGAATTAGGTGGTTAGGACACGTGCAAAGGTTACAGGGGGAGAGAATGCCCAAAATGGTCTTATATAGAAAGCCAATAGGGAAGAGGAAAATCACGACAGAGATAGCTGGAACAGACGCAAAAGGACCTTAATACGATTGGAGGGTAAAAGCCGCAAATAGAAAAGAATGGAGAGACATTATAAATATATACTTAAGCAATGATATGTAGTGGTAATTATGTAATTATGTAGAAAAAATTTAAAAGAAATGCCCTAAGCCACCATGGCCTGTAGAGCAAAATTAATAAATAATTACTTTTTTCGTAAATTTCATAAATCATATTTCGAATAGCAGCTTCGGTGAAGTTATCAACGCAAGCAACAGGTTTAGGATGTAGCCATTTTTGGTTGGAGAAATCAATATTTATTTAATTTACTGCAATGTACAACTTACTGTTGAAATACTGGTATTTAATGCTGCCGCAACCCGCAAGTAACATTTTATAAGTTTGCATTAGGTAGATAGTTAAATAGACTGGAAATTATCCTTTTGACAGTATTAAACGGTATAAAAGCCTGTTAGAAATATGTTATTAATAAAGCAACAAGTTCCTTTGCACACCTTCCCAAATGCTTATTCAAAACCTGTCAAAAATTAGTTTAGTTGTCACTTTTGACGCACAATAAAATTTAAATAAAAATGACGATTGTGCAACCGTGCTCAGTGCAACCAAGCTCATATGTTAATTATATTTGTTTTTTGCCGTATGCAAAAATGTAATTTTTTATTATGGTGCTACTTATTTTGACGTCATAGTTACATGTAACGGAAATTTACCAAGAAGAACTACATCAACTAATTGAACGAGCACCGCCATTACGAGCCTACACGTTGTCAAGTTATGTTGTATTGTTTGATTGGCGCTGTTCTTAGTTTCACAAGTTTTCACTACACGGTAAGTACCATTTCACATTACTTTTTAAAGATATATTCATCATAATCGTCATGCATGAATAGTGTGCTTATAGAGCTTAAGTTCCATGTTTTCCATGAATTTTAAATAGTTTGATCCGAGTAATCACGACGATCTTCTTAACCTATGCTAGGGTAGCCGCTGTATATCACGATGAGGTAATTGCGGTAAGCTACCGGGAGTCCCCTATATTACCTTTAATGCTTAATCCAGCTTAATCTTTAATTTTTATTTTAAAATACAAATATACGACGTTGGCTCTGTCACAGATGCCACGTAAATGAAATAAACAGACAAGTAGGGGGAGCTGGACCGAGCAAAGATGCTTTGAAATAGATTGAAGACGGAAGTTCCATACCGTGCTGCTAGTAGGATTTTTAAAATACCGTTCAGTACCCTTCAAGAACGTAAAAAACTAAATAACAATAAAAAAACCTCACCTTGGAAGAAACGCTACTTTCATACCTGAACAAGAGGAGACCCTGAGTAATAGGATAAAGTTACCATCCGATGTATTCTACGGGCTATCTGCTCTCAAAGTACGAAGGGTAGTTTTGAGTTTGAAAATAATTAGTGGCTTTCTGCAACGAAATAAAACTATCAGTATAAGGAAACCTGAAGCTACAAGCATAATCTGTAGGATTAACTGTTTCAATCGCGACGAAGTAAAGAAACACTATGACAACCTGCAAACAGTTTTGTCTAAATCTGAAATCACACCTGACCGTATTTACAACATGGACGAGACCGGTATCAGTACTGTGCAAGACCCGGGCACAATACTTGCTACTAAAGGGAAAAAACGGGTCGAATCTGTTACGAGCTGGGAGAGGGAGAACCTAATAAGAGTTATGTGTGAAATGAGGGCATCAGGAAACTTTTTCCTCCCTATGTTTATTTATCGAAGCAAAAAGATGAGCCCCTTGTTAAAAAAGGACGACTCATCTTGTGCCATCTATGGGTGGTCAGTGATCAGCCAAAGGTTGGACTAACGAAGCTTTGTTTGTAACATGGTTAAAGCACTTTATATATCATTCAAAGTCAAGCTTGGATAATCCTGTTATATTGGCTCTAGATATCCACGACAGTCACACGACCTTAGAGTCCTATGAGCTAAGTATCGAAGGGGGCCACTATGGTATCTCTGCCACCACATTTCTGCCACTGGATGTCAGCTTTTATTCCACCCTCAAAGGAAAGGGAGTGTGATCAGTAGATCAAAATGAACAGATTAGTAAGAATAACTCATTACGACTTGGCAGGTTTGTTCAACAAAGTCTATTCGAGAGTAGTAACCATTGCTGTTGTTGCATCAGGATTTAGAGCAACCGAAATATGTTCATTTAACCCAAACCTTTTTACCGATGATGATTTCAGCGCTGCAAACGCATTTTTAGAGAGACCTAATATGTCACTTCTAGCGGTTGACAATGATGAAGAAGGTGGTACATCTGAAACATCAACTACCGGTAGGCCTATGCTGAATGAACCGAGAAGAAAGAACTGAAGTAGGACTATCGACAAATCCAGAAAACCAAGTGAGTCAATCTGTAATTCTCGGTTCAGCTCTTTTCAATGAATGCCACAATAATTCTGTTACATTTGAAGATCTTATTCCACTTCCTTCTACCAATGGTACCCAGAACAAGGTTAAAACTAACAGAAAACAGCAATCACAAATACTCCACCCTAAAAAAATTGAGCTCCAGCAAGATACTGATTATAAAAAAATTAGGAAGCTAAAAAATGCCATGCTAAAAAAAGTGCAAGAAATCTCTTTAAAAATAAATTCACGTCTGGTGCATGCCTAAAAAATTAAGAAAGGTAAAATAATTTTTAAAATATTCATAAAAGTAAATCAAAAAAGTACTTATCCTCAAGTACGAAAGAAGACGTGATTAACGAAGAAGATTTATGTGACGATGACAAACTAGACGATTGTGCGAGCCTTGAAAACGAAAATATGTGCCTCATCTGTGATAAATTATGCCAAGACGGAGAGGAGTTGTATAGATGCAGAAGCTGTGGCTTATGGGTACATGCTCTCTGCAGTGCAGCCGATCCCCCTGAGGAGTTTAAATTAAATAGATGATTACACAAATACTTATTAAAATAAAGTACACTCCTAATTTAAATTTTTATTTTTTTATTGTAAAAGCTGTATTTCTTTGACCTAAATACACCAGTTTTAATCTTTTGTCAAAAAACGCGTTTAATCATATTTTACAATTTAAATTACATGGGAACTCTGCTACCGCAACTACTGAATAGGGTCGGGATATGCCGGTAAATGCAGTGGGTACATTTATTAATTTATATATTTTTTTAGATCCACAGCGGGCTTTTAAAAATTCAATTGATTAAATTATACATCAGTACAAATATACTATTAAGATTAGTATATTACTCTACAAGTTGAGAAAAGTGATGCCATACGAGTTCAGAAAGACCACTTTTCTAACGTGTTGAGTATACTATTTTATGGCATTTCATAAGGAATGTAAAATATTAAATTTTTACATACAAGTGACACTAACTGTCAAAACATAACCAAGATGAGCATAACTCATTCCTATGTACTAAAACACAATAAGCAGCCCCAGTTGATGTTATGCGTTTGGCAGTACTGAAGTGAGTTGTTGGTGACACTGTAAGTCTATGTCAAATTCGAGGTTAGCAGGTTAGGTTTTGCGTCAATGTATAAAACTGACGCAAAACCTAACCTATTTACCTCGAATTTGACATAGACTTACAGTGTCACCAACATCACACTTCAGTATTGCCAAATGTAAAACGAATCGCCGTTGCTAGGGATAAAAGTGTTGCTAATGATAAAAGTACCACATTTATTATCGATTTTGAATGAAGAAATGTAGTACATTTCCAAATTAAATGCGATAATAGTAATTTTTGTATTAAGTGCGCGAAATGAGTGTTTTTTTTATGGTGCGTGAGAATGTCAATTTTCGCCGAGACCGTTAGGTCGAGGCAGAAAAGTCATTCAAACCCGCCATAAAAACACGAATTTTGCCACGAAATACAAACAACGTTTTTTTACAGCCGTCAAAAGAAGAATAAAAGAATAATTTCTAGAAATAAAATATCAACATTAATTTGCTAACATAATATGTAGTCACCTAATGTGTTGTAACTAAGGAAATGGTGTAATTAACAGTTTTTTCACTGCTAGCCGTGAAGAAATATTACTTTTTCACGTGTTAAAAAAAGTTAAACTTCGCGTATCTATAGCGATGCATAAATGTCACGTTTTTTGAGGGCTGTAGAAAAAAATATTTACTAATATATTTCGAATTTAAGTCTAAAATTGTTTAATCTACCGCTATTCCTCCGCTCTTTCCTACATCTGTAAAGTTTTACTTAACGAAAAGCTTTAGATACAGTATAAATAATTGTTTTTTGACTGATTGTATCAATACAGTTGTCTTGGAGCTTTGATGTGTCGGTTAAGAATTTTGAGCATTTGGGATTTAAGAATTTAAAAAATATTTAATCTTGTACCGGGGTAGGTGGATGTACGCGTATTTGCATGAACAGGTACGTACAGCCGAAATGCAAAAATCGATTTTCATTAAATGAACGTATGGCAGCTAGGTACCTTATGTAAAAATCAGGGAATTTCCAATGCGAAAAATTCTAGCAAAAATTAAGAGGGCTTGCCAGTCGCAGTACTATTTGGACCTTATTTTTTAATTACATTTATGGAAAGCTTTGAACCAATTTGATTTTATTATATTATTGTTTCCAGAATTATGCCAATATATTAAATAAATATAAATATTATCAACTTATTAAGAATATTTGATAGATAATTAAAGCATAAAGGCGTAAAATATAAATACAAATAAAAATTAACGTTTCCGAGATTTAAAAATACTAGGTATATCTTTTTGCAGGGAAAACGGCATTTAAGGCACAAAACAGCCCCTTGACTTTACTTGGATAATTAACCCCCTCAAGAGAATGTCAAATCTAATGTACAATTATTTTTAATGGTTACATTTCCCCAATACATAGATGTTTAGCCTGTATCAGGTTACCACGGTTCGACAATGGGTTGAGGTTAGATAAAACTCTAAAGATGATTGCCTTTGCGCCATGGATTCTTTACGTAGTTTTACGATTGTTTTTTCCCAGAATCCGAGACAGGAAAAATCGCTTCTTTGGGCAGATGTATGCGACAACTCTAACTACTGGGACTTATCTTTGATGCTATTTGCACTCCGTCTGTGTACCTACTGCTTTACAAAAAAAAACAGAGCACCAATAAAAACAACCGTGAATTTGGCAAACATAGATATGTTGACTGTTTAAAATCTTCAATAAGGGGCAATTATTCAATTATAGCTTAGCATATGAGCCGCCACTTGAATAGTTTCCTTTTAGTGCGACCGAAACTCTTGGAAGGTAGAGCCACTTTCTTAAACACACGGTACGACAACCAATACACAAGTTTACAGTTAATCTTTAACAGTTGGCAGATCATGTTGATGATGCTGGAATGATCGCCCTCGGAGATCGTGGACGCTCAGCCCAGAAAAAAATTTCAACTCAGAAGCTGCTACGATGGCGACCAGAAATGGTAGCAGTTTTTGTTTCGAGTGGAGTGTGTAGGTCGGGAAATATTGTAGTAATGAGATCGACTAAACGTAAAATGGACGGTATATTACAAAGAAGGTAACATTGCCAAACACACTTCGTGAAATCGTAACTTATCTGGGAAACCTCTGTGAAGATCCGGCTTTAGCCGAAGTAGAATTAACCTACTTACAACGGTACATCTTTCCCCACCTTACGCGACTGCTCTACCGCACAGAGCACTGCACCTGACTCGTGCGACAACCAAAAGATGCAGGAAACAAATACAGGGTGTTTCATAACGTACGAAGGAGAGTGAAAGGGTAGCTAGAGAGAACCAAAATAAAGTTATTTTATTAATAAACTTCCAGCCAAAACCCAACACCAAGAAAGCTACAAAAAGTTAAAGTTGAATAAATTAACGAGCATTCTTTACAAACTGAGGTAGTAATTTACGTTTCAACCGGGAGATATTTGAGAGTTAACTAAACAATGCTGAATTAAAGAATCTCAAAATTTCAGTGACAGTAGTGACATTGTATGCGAATAATTTTAATTATAATGAAATATATCTGATGGAAGAACATAACATTAACGTTCCTACCTGGACATTATGTTAGGTTAAGTGGAAGTACAACATTAGTTGAACTTCGCCTGTTTTCTGTATTCGTGAAAATAAAGCCATTACGGCTATTTACAGTTTCCTTTTAAATGCTTAAAATCGGTGTTCACTGATGGAGAAACCCTGGCTATTTAATAATATCTAAAAAAAACAAGTAGCAGTAGACATTTGTTTTATTGTTAATTCATTTAAACGTCAAAATTAAGATATTATCCATTCACAAAACTCATGAACTGTCAATGTCAAATTTTTTAAATATTTGCTGAGTGTAACTGGAAGTTACAGTTTTTTGGGAATGTACTTGGGATCTAGTGATTCTAGTAATATTTAAAGTTAAGGTTATGTTAAATGTGTCAAAGGTCAAAACTATTTTCTTCTAGTTTTTTTTGTAATAATCAACTATAGCCTTTTTTCCCTTTCCAATAATAAAACCCTCTTTCGTTTCTGTTCCATTGCAATTGAAGTGTATGCACAAAAATTAAAGAAATTGGGAGATTATTTATTTTATTAGAAAGTGTGACGTAAGTCAAGTTTTTAAATTTCAAACATTTCAGTGCTGCCAAAATTAGCAAGCAGGAGTTCCAAAACAGAATTTAAACAAGGTACCAACTTGACAGCGTTTTGACAGTTCACAAGTTTTGTGAATAGATAGTATCGAGAGATAAAAAAAAACTGTTCCTCAGCGGGCTGTGGAAATTCAAGCAATGAATAATATGTTGGTGACACTGTACTTCAATGTCAAATTCGAGGTTATCAGGTTAAGTTTTCCGTCACTTATGACACAAAATGACGCAAATCATAACCTGCTAACCTCGAATTTGACATTGACGTACAGTGTCACCAACATATTATTCATACGTTGAATTTCCACAGCCCGCTGAGGAACAGTTTTTTTTATCTCTCGATACGTTAGCTATTAAGTGTTCAATTTGACTTAAATAGCTAACTAGAGTAATGAAGAATATGTAGATATGATTATTATTTATGGAGCTGCTGAAGAAAATGCTTCATGTGAAAGACGTGTGTATTCGGAAAGATTTCCTGATCGTCAAACGCCTTCCGAAAATACTCTTCTTTGAGACTGAAAATTTACAACCTAAGAAAGATCGTGGTGGCGGCCGACCAAATCAACATGGGGCGAATGTGGAGCAAGAACTTTTAGAATTGGTTGGTGCTGATCCAACTACAAGTACACTCCAAATTTCCTCCTAGTTCCTTTGTTTGGCGCACATTGAGCAGCAATAGTTTGTACCCCTATCATCTGCAAAAGGTGCAAAGACTGACTCATACGGATTATCCGCTGCGGCAGCAGTTTTGATGAATTGCTGCTAAATCGCACTAATAGGGAAGCAGAATTTTTAATACACGTACTGGTGACGGATGAATGCTGATTTACTAGGAATGGTGTTCTCAACTTCCACAATTCTCACATATGGGCTGATCAAAACACGCAGTAGCTTTCAGTATCGTTTTAGTTTGACACTAAAAGAGGGCCTTACGAATTACCAGCACGCTTTAATGGCCATTCTTATTTGCAGTTTCTACAAGAAGTTCTGCCAGAGGTCCTCGAAGATGTTCCTTGAGATGTGTGCCTTACCATGTGGTTTATGCATGACGGTTGTCCTTTACATTTTAGTCATGCTGTATGAGATTTCCTCAACAACATGTTTCCGCAAAAATTAATCGATCGGGGTGGATTCATTTCATGGCCCCACGCAGTTGAAATCTCAACCCAGTGGCTTTTTCTTATGGGGTTTTATGAAAGAATTGGTAAATCCCACCGAAATTGATACAATCGACGATTTGCGCCGTCGCAGCAATTCTGCAACAGAGCAGTTACCTCAACAATTTCCAAGAGTATCGGAAAACTGGATTCGTCGAGCGCAAATATGCGTTGAAATGCAGGGTCAGCATTTCGAATACTTAATGTGAATGTTTTTGTTATAGTGAACTATTTTTAGCTTATTTAATCATAAAAGTGCAATTTATAAAATAACCTTTTCTTTACTAAAAACGTATCTTATTTTTACTGTGAGCTTTCTGTATAATTTAAATTAAATTGTATGAAATATGTTTCTACGGAAATGAAAACGCAATCATATTCTTTTTCATTAATACTAGCGGTATTCATTAAGTAGACATCAATTTACAAGAACTTTAAACGGCTGTTATATTTATGTTATTGGATTTTGGTCAAGTTTATTAAGAAAATAACTTTATTTTGGTCCCCTCTAGCTACACTTTCAGTTTCTTCCGTACGTTATAAAACACACTGCATAAAATAAATATAAAACATTGTAGAAAAAATAATGAATGATTGTGCAATATCTGCAAAGAAATAGAAGAACATCATAACTCTAACGAGACAAAGATCTATTTCGTAAAGTCAAAGACATTTCATATGATTTCAAACAGGGATCATCGATCATTGAAAACTTCGCAGGAAATAAATTATGGGGGATTAATAAAATTATAGAAATATGGGAAGAATACTGCACACATTTGTACAAGAGGACGAACAACCACAACAAAACATAAACGCGCTCACAGAGACTAAATTAATCTCACTAGAACCGAACAGTATCCCCAGTAAAGTGGAATGTGTCAATAAACTTGGCAGAAATAAAGCCACTGACGAGGAAAAAATCGGGGGTGCGATGATGAAAGCGTTGGGTTGTGACATTTCGCTTTTACAAGTTGTTTAAAAACGCATTAATTATCGTTGTTAATTTGTTAGGCGCTATCACAGTCACAAGAACCATCCAGTCGCGGCATGAAGACTATGGGCCCCACAAAAGGTTGTGTAACACCAGATGTTCCCCGCGAGATCCTGCTGATTGTCTTATAGGACACAAGCGTAAAACCTGCGGATTGCGCAGGTCATTCGGCGCCGTGCGTTGACGCAATTTCCACTCTCAGCCCCGCCAGTTTCTCTAGTTTAACTCCATCTAGAATCAAGCAGATCGCGATCCTTGAAAGGATATAAAAGGAAGGCCCCAGGGCCTCAAAGGCAAGCTCTACTCCTAGCCTCTTCCTGAGAAGTTGAACTTCCTGGGCAAGAACAACTCTTAACCTGACCTGAAACCTCTCTTCCTGCTTGTGTTAGTCAAACTGCATTTTTGCAATCCCGTTCTCCAGAACTACCCTTTATTCTCAGTTGAAGTTCTAATCCTGCCTTCTCCTTGAGAAGTTGAACTGCCTAAGAAACCCTTAACCTGGCCTAAAACCGCCCCTTCTGGCTAGTGTTACTCAAACTGCATTTTTAGCCACCCTTTTGTCCTGAAACTACTCTGTTTCCATGCATGTGGCACACGGTTTGGCTGAGTGACTGGCAGGAAGAAATATCTATTCACATAAACTACTCTGTGTTCATGCGGGTCTAGGCCACAACGGCCAATGACCACAACGGCCAATCGCTATTTTGGCTGTTGTGGCCATGACCACAACGGCCACCGTGACCATAACGGCCAAAAGCGGCCGCATAACCACAACGGCCAATTTGACCATATCGGCCAACTCGATATTTGACCATAACGGCCACCATGACCATAACGGCCAATTCGGAACTCCGTCTCATGTGCCATTTTGACCACAACGGCCACCGACGCCTATGTATTAGCGTCCCTGGCGACGTAGACCACAACGGCCAAAATGACCACAACGGCCAACCGTGGCGGGTGACCACAACGGCCAACCGTACTAAACGGGAGATTGAGCGTGGGTGTGTGTGGCTATGTGTTTGTGTGGTGTATGTGTGTGTGTGTGATAGAAAAAGAGAGATAAAAAGCAGTGTCGGTCTGGCTATATTTTGTGCCCCCGGCGAAAAATTTTTGAGGACCCCCTTCCATTACAAAAAGTTGAAATCAATAATACCCCGAATAAACAGTTAAAAATGTTTTGATTGCCTTTGCTGTTTTTGTTTTTGAGCACCGCTTAATATTTTTTCATTCACTTTAGTTACTATTTCTTATTTTAAGAGAAGTCAGTTACTATGGTTTTAATTTACAACTAGCACTATTTTATTATGTTTTTTATCTCGCCTAAGACTGTTAAGAGTGTCTTTTCTAAAAACAAACATTTACAAAATATATGTAAAATAGTAAAAAGAAATAACTGGAGGACAATTCGTCGTTTAAGGCCCCTTTGGAACTCAGGGCCCCCGGCGATCGACAGTTCGACACTGTGTGCGAAAGTTATTTATAGATATTACTAGTGGGATAAAGGCATATTATTATGATACGAGTGTGAAAGTTGCCCGACGAGGTCGTAGATCAAGTCGTGTAATGACACGAGTATTGTAACAAGCCTCTATCCACGTATGATATACATTTTTTATCTGTTTGCGTTTAAATTAATAAAAAAATTAAAAATTTTAAAAAACTCGCTCGGACCTCGCTCGTATTTTAAACCTTTCTTGCAATAAAGAATTACTTTTTACACTTGCATCTTAAATAACTATAATAATTTGACTTGGCCAGTTTATAGAAAGCCCACACCAAAATCGATTTTTCTTTTTTTACAAAAATTCTAGCTTAAAAATTTATATTTGAAAATAAACTTTAACGATTTTTCTTATAGTTAGTGGCAAAGGGCAATTGCTAATTCTTTTGGTCGCAAAATTTTTGATATAACACCCTGTAGAACTTATCGAAGCAGTAATGCATGGTTTTAAGGGTATGGGTAAGTCCAGCGAAGTTTTCTTCGCCAATTTTTTCGGGTTTCAATTAAGTGAATTTTTTCGTTTTCTAAAATATTGTTACACCGGGTGTAAATGAAATCAGGCCCACTCCCTTATTTTTTAAATAATTTTCATAAATCATCCAACTCAGTGGGCTTGGACAATATCGGAATCGACGAATAAGGACTACAAACGATAATAAACAATTGTATGGTAACGGCTGACTCTAAAGTTTTATGCGCTCCATGGCACTCTAGACCCAAAGCTTAACAAAACTAAACTTTTTAGTTATCAAAAAGCAATTGAAGTACACCATGGTATGCAAACTTTTATCCTGATTTCAAAAATGTAAAAATATATAAAGTGTTGCATTTAAAATAAGAAAGTTATGGTTATTTCCAACGAAACCGAAATTGCTAAAAAAGGGAAAATACCACCAAATAATCTAGTTTTATGAATGTATTACCTGTACCAAATTTTATTCGTTTATCTTAATAAATAATAGAAAAATGGGGGGGAGGCTGGGCCAGATTTCATTTACGCCCATTATACGTGTTTGTTGTATGCAATTACTCTTTTATTTCACTTTTTTAAGTATTATCGCTTCTAACGTGGCTAATAATTTGTTAAAAGGTTTAAAATGTATTGACAAAATTTTAGAATTTTTTGGGTTCTTTAAGAAACTTATTGAGACGTGAAGGCAAGGGTTTTGCTTTTTCCCGCATGAGTTGTTTAGCACAGATGGACTTTAATTAAAATTTTTGGGCAAAAGTAAAATTTTGAATAATATTTTTAAATTAGTTACCACCTAACTGAAAAACATTCAAATTTCAGCAATGAAATGAAACAAACTAGATTCGGTTTAGACGTTAATATATTATGTAATATACTAAAATTAAGATAAGTAATTTTTTCTTCAAACGGCAGTAAAATATGGCATTATACTGCTGGATTGATGATGCTAAACTGTCACTTTATTGTCAAGCGGCAGATAATATTATCTGCCGCTGACGACTTTATCTGCCGCTCGTCAGCGGCAGTTAAAGTTTTTATCTGCCGCTCACAACTTTATCTGCGGCAGATAATATTATCTGCCGCTGACGAGATCCAGTAATTTTCTTCGAATTTTGTTCACAAAATTGTAAATAATTTGTTATAAAAACGTTTGTAGAAAAAATACTATATGTTATTCGGAGCAAAAGTATCTTTATGTGGCTCGTCTGTACCACTTATCTGCCTCGCAAGCTCGGAAGATAACCCGTCCAGCCTCGCCACATAAAGTATAACTTTTGCTCCTAATAACATAATATACTATTATAATATTCAATACACACGGAAATAGCAATGAAGAAATAAACATTAGAATAAATAAAAGTCGTGCTATTATCAGATCTTTAAATCCAATACTATGGGATAGAAACTTAAGGAGAGAAACAAAATTAAAGAATATGTAAAAAGATGGTAAATAGTGTTATACTCTATGGATCAGGAGCATGGGATATTAACGGAAAAAACAAAAAAAAGTTATTGTCGACCGAAATGGATTACCTACGTAGGAGCTGTAGAACAACAAGAACTGATCGAGTACGGAATAGCGAAATAAAGGAAAGCATGGGAGTTGAAAAAGATATTTTGGACGAGGTACAAAAACGACAGTTAGTATGGTTAGGACATACCAATAGGATGGAAGACATAAGATGGCCCAAAAAGATATTAAAATGGATACCAAGCGAGAGACGAAAACGGAGAAGACCAAGCGTAGCTGGAGAGATGAAGTGGAAGATGCAATGACTACACGAGATTTGAAAGAAGAGGATTGTTTTAATAAAAAAGAATGGAGACTGGGTGCGGAAAAGCGGCGTCAGCCGTAAAAAATCCGCGTATACAGTGTGTCCAAGATAAGGAGGGCCAGTATGGGGATCTCGGTAATGGTAAGAGATACAAATTTGGTTAAATGGGAAGAAAGTTGCGCAATTAAAGGACTAACAAAATTACGCCTAGAAATCCTTGATATGATTTTTCGTTTTTGAATTATCTAAAAAATCGAATTTTTGGATTTTCTTTCTTATTTTTTTCTGGCGTTAATATTAAAGTTAGAGCAAAACTGATTAAACTTCTTTATAGCAACTTTTAGTGGACTTAATGATTACGTTATCAATTTTTTTATCCGACGTTTCGTCTTCGAGAAACCATCATCAACTTCATTTTTTTAAATACGGTCCTGGTTTTTTTATGCCAAATTTGCAAAGCCCTTGTTACTCTGAATTCAACAATGTGCCACATATTATGGTTTAATTACGTTTCGAGCTTTTTTCTGATCATTATCAGAAAATTTTTTAGATACGGACCTGCATTTCTCATAATTTTGTAAAAATAAGTTCATACAGCAAGTTAGGCCTTTTTACATGCCGTTAAAATATTAAAATGCACATCATAATGTCATAATTCTGATACATTAACTTAATAAGCAACCAATAACTATTAACAATAAACAACAAATCAATGAACAAAAGATAGGCAGAAAGAATGAGAAAACGAGCCTTGAAACAATGTAATAGGTATTTAACGTTTTGAAATAGAAGAAGAACTTAGAAGATTGGTTCTTGAAGCCTTTCAAAGTATAACGCCAGTATTGCTGAATAATGTTTTAGATTCTACAGTTAGAAGATGATATTTATGCTTAGAGAATGATGGCAACCTTTTCGAATACCTTCTGTAAATTTAATACCTATTAAATGGTTTCGATGTTCGTTTTGTTATTCTTCTGTCTATCTTTTGTTCATTTCTTTTTTGTTTATTGTTTTATTGGTTGGTTATTAAATTAATGTATCAGAATTATGACATTATGATGTGCATTTTAATATTTTAACGGAATGTAAAAAGGCCTAACTTACTGTATGAAATTATTTTTACAAAATTATGAGAAATGCAGGTCCGTATCTAAAAAAAATTCTGATGATGATCAGAAAAAAGCTCGAAACGTAATTAAACCATAATATGTGGTACATTGTTGAATTTAGAGTAACAAGGGTTTTGCAAATTTGGCATCAAAAAACCAGAACCGTATTTAAAAAAATTAAGTTGATGATGGTTTCTCGAAGACGAAACGTCGGATAAAAAAATTGATAACGTAATCATTAAGTCCACTAAAAGTTGCTATAAAGAAGTTTAATCAGTTTTGCTCTAACTTTAATATTAACGCCAGAAAAAAATAAAAAAGAAAATCCAAAAATTCGGGTTTTTTAGATAATTCAAAAACGAAAAATCATATCAAGAATTTCTAAACATCATTTTTTTAGTCCTTTAATTGCGCAACTTCCTTTCCATTTAACCAAATTTGTATCTCTTACCATTACCGAGATCCCCATACTGGCCCTCCTTATCTTGGACACACTGTATATAATAATAATAATAATAATATATACATATACATATACTATTATAATGATTTTAATTTAAAATTAAAAGGAGGGAGATTACAAAAAAAAAGAACTCGGCAACCAGGCCAGTTTGTTATAAAACGTTTTAGTAATATCTTCTAAGGAAATATTAAAAAAAAAACACCAGGAGAAAACGTTTCATTATTACTTACCTAGCGCTATTTCCAACGAAAATCGATCGAATTTGGTTGCTGGTATGTTTGGCTTCATCCACTAGTATCTTTTTCAGACATAAGGCTTCCTTGCTCCTTGTAGCATCCGCCAGATGATTGTGATTGTCGCCAAGTTTAAAAAAAAACTGTTTGATTACAAGTTGCTCTTGCCGGACACTTTGCCACCACACAAACGAGATAAACTATGTCGTATTTATAGGACTTCGCGCGATAAAATAATCACCTGCATTATTACGAGTTAGTTATTTGAAGCGGAATATTCAAAATTGAAAGATGTCCAAAATTCAAAAGTCACAACAAAACAATGTTAAAGTCGCCGTTACGAGAATAATATCGATAAGAATATTATCGATACACTGTTGAAATATAATCTGTAAACTCTTTATATAGTTAATGACTAATGCCATCCACCAATAGAAAGCTACTTTGGGATAATTAGTACACCCTCCTAGTTAAAATTGGACCATGGAATATACTCCCACTACATATTTTGAAAAAGAAAAAATGAAATAGTTTAACTTAGAAAATTTAAAAATAGGTAAAGACGTTTAGTAACTTCTTTCGGATTTTTTTTCCAATTACTTTGATTCAATATAATTTCTAACAGAATATTTTGAAATGTTTTTTCAAAAGTCGAATACCTAAATTATTGCAAAAATTTTTAAATAGATCAGTATTTAAGCCTGTTTTTAGAAAACCTAATTTGATTAAAAATTGTTTTTATGTCCTACCAGTACATCAATTGAAATTAATTACTCTATTTTAAGGAATCTTAGATACAAAATAACGCTCCAGGGCAATTATTTTCTTCATAAGAACACTAGGGTTATTATGAAAAATTAACAGTATTTGTTTCCATGGATACAACTTTATTATGCACCACTGTCACAATGAAAATTAATGACAGCTCAGCTAATGTCACAAATCTAACTTAGATCAGCTAACTAGATCAATCTTAAATACTATATCATAGTAATTATATGAATTGAATATGAATATGAATTAGGTAAGAAAATTGGTAGGACATAAAACCTTGAAGGCACCACGGGCATTATGAGCTAAGAGCCCGCGATTGTTGTACACACCTCGGGCGAAAGCCCTCGGTTAGTACACTAACAATCTTGGGCTCTTATTATACTCATAATGCCCTTGGTACCTTAATAACTATAAATCGTTATTTTTGATACTTGCTTTATGTTGCTAGCTATAATAGTATAATTCCTTCATTCAGTACTTTTTTAATACTTAGCGCAACTTTTCCATAAAAAAAGGTTTTTGACAGCTGCTGGCCGCAAAAAAGGTGTAAATTGATAAATACGCATTTTTATTTAAAAAAAACCATTTTCCGCGATCTTGGTTAATACTGGAATACTGCATATGTACTAGGACCCTTTAGCTTATTTTTGAAAATTATTGAATTCTAGTTTTGTTGATCCATAACATAATCAATTTTGAGGAATACCAAAAGTTCTTTGGGCCAACAGATGGGCAAGACACACAGGAAACACAAAATATTGATCATATTTCAATCTTTAGCCTCAGTCTCAAAAAAATTTGCTGAATTTATTGCATTCAGTGTTGTCACTTCAATTTTTTAGGGCCAAGGGCACTATTCTTTATAATTATTGTATGTCTTGGCTACATACTGATGTGATGCACTCTTGGGTTATGCTAAAATGTATAGGTACATTTTTGTATTCTGCAGGTCATTTAGAATCTATCCATGTTAAAATTTCACTATTTTGAGAAGAATAACAATTTTATATTTAAATTTATTTATAAATCTAAGGTGCCGTGACTAGTACCAAATGAATATAAGTGAGTTCAGTTGTTAATGAAAAATTGTTTTATAGTCTATAGTCCTGAAGTGTTTTTTTATTCTATTATAAGCGATCAAAATTGGCAAAAATCGATTTCTAGAAATTCATTTTTTCAAATAGTACCGTGGTGGGATACTTTTTTAAAAGCTACACTTTTCGGCGGTCTAATTGATACCAATCACACAATGCTTATCTTATAACAAAAAGTGCAAGAGTTGATTTAGTGCCTTCTTATTTCAATAAATCGCGTTTTTTTAAAGTTTGGGAATAAAAACTTGTTAGACCCGATTTGCGATTATAAAGTTTTCAAAATTTGATTTTTTTTAGGTAGAATTTTTGTCATAACCTAGAGTGTTTCAGGTATCTCAGGGCTTACATTTGCCGTTAAAATTATTTGAAAAGACCTTAGGGTTCCCGAGATACGCCTTAAATTGCGCTTTTTTGAAAATTTCTACAGGGCGTCACATACAAATTTTGGAGATGCGACTAGAAAAATTAGCAACAGGCCCTCGGTGACTATCGATAAAAAAAATTTAAAACAATTCCTTAGAGCCGATTTAGAATTTCTTCAAAATCGGATCACGCCTTTCCGAGATATAGGAATACGTACGTACGCACGCACCCACAGACAGACATCTTCTTAAAAATGCTGGATTCGCATAGAAAAATACTCTAAACCGCATTTTTCCTTAAAATAGTGAATTTGAAATTGAGACCGAAATCATAACTTGCCCATTACTCCCTGCGGACTATGGGTACGTTTTTAAACAAAAGAGAATTCCTTGTTTAAGTTTGAAGTAAAAGTCGTTCCTTCGAAGTTGTAAGTTACATCCTTATTGTAGAGATATTTCGAATTTAATAAAAAATTATTATTAGCCATTTTTTAAGTAACAACTCTTATTACATCCGAAATAACTCGATAACAAAGCCGTGTAACTTAAAAATTCGAAAGAGATACTTTTTGCCCAAAATTAAGAAAGGAATTCTAAAATGCTACGAGATTTAGAAAAATCGAGTGCCGTACATTTATTTTTTAGTAAAAGGGGCGGTGTAACGAAATTGCACGCCACTGATTCGTCATATTTTTTGAAAAATGATGAAAAAAGAGCTGTTATTTCAAAGCTACAATATGCAAAATATTTTTAAAGTTCTATTTCTATTGTGCGATATATCGTAAAAATTATAAATATTAAATAGAACTTCAACATCACGTCCCGAAGTTACGTATAATAAAAATGGAACACGGTGTAACCCATCACGGTTGGCCGTTGTGGTAATTTTGGCCGTTGTGGTCACCCGCCACGGTTGGCCGTTGTGGTCATTTTGGCCGTTGTGGTCTACGTCGCCAGCGACGCCAATACATAGGCGTCGGTGGCCGTTGTGGTCAAAATGGCGCATGAGGCGGAGTTTAGAATTGGCCGTTGTGGTCATGGTGGCCGTTATGGTCAATTATCGAGTTGGCCGATATGGTCAAATTGGCCGTTGTGGTTATGCGGGCGCTTTTGGCCGTTATGGTCACGGTGGCCGTTGTGGTCATGGCCATAACAGCCAAAATAGCGATTGGCCGTTGTGGTCATTGGCCGTTGTGGCCAGGTCCCCAACCAAGCACATCATCTGGAAGTGGCAGCGGTCGTGGTCGTCCGAAATTAAAATTTTCGGAAAGTAGTTCCAGAACCAAGAGGAGAAAAACTGAGAAGCTGTGTGGTACTTTTGTAGCCGAAGAACTCACTTTAGCGGCAAAGAAAAGTCTTAAACAAGAAGGGAAAGATACTGCGGCAAAACTAATTTCAGAGGCAGTTTTTACAACTCCAACGAGAGCAAGAAAAATGCAGGACGCTTGGAAGGCGAGCCAGAAATTTCAAAAACCTGTACCGTTCACACCTGATCAAGCACTTTCAATTCTGGTAGAAGCAAAAAACAGCAAACACCAATATTTGGTTCATAGGCGAGCAGCGAAAGAAAATTTCGCCGACATTTATCCCTCGTATAACAAAGTTCGAGAAGCTAAATCCCGTTGCTATCCACGAAAGGAGGCTCAGATTGTAACTGAAACCTCTGCAGAAATTCTGTTACCTATTGGTCAATTATCGGAAGAGGCACAGGAATCGAGGAACAAGGATTTAAAAAATTTTATACAACTACATACTCGAAAATCCTCAAGAGTGTGCGGAAATCAAGATTTGTTAAACAGATTACTGATTACCTCGGATCCTTTAATTTCTTCTTTGCGACAACTGCCCCAAAAAAAAAGTTCGTCTTTTACTGGTGAAATGTTGTTATTGCTGAAGAAACCTGAGGTGTCATCAGAAGAACCAAGTACATCTTCAGTGGTAGCCACGAATCCAGAAAAGGAAACCTCTTCATCCGAGGAGGAGAGCGACACTGAGAGTGATAATGACGTTCCATTGAACAATTAACATTTTTATATATGTGCATAGATATTTAATTGTATATACTCGTACTTAGATCATTGTTTTAGAAATTAAATAATTTTTTTTGTCTTTTGTAAATGACTTTGAATGGGCTACAATTGAAAAACTTAAACATTTGCGACTCTGGCAAGTAATCACCCTCTAAAAGCACCCCCGGAATTTTTTAGTAATACTACATCGATTTCCTTAGTTTTTCCGTATTGTACGAGCGACTTTAAATCAAGTAAAATCGAAAAACCCTATAAATTAGCAACTCGGCGAAATAATTATCCCCTAAACAACACCCTGGGGGCGTAAAATTTTTTTCTTTATTTTTTCCGTATGTTTTTAGTGATTTTAAATGAGCTGAGACAGAAAAATGTATAAATTCCTACTCTTAAAAAAAAACATCCCCCATAAAACACCCCTGGCTCTTGTGATTTTTTTCAATATTTTTCCCTTATTACGTAAGTGATTTCTAAGCCATTAAAAATATAATCAAAATTTTGGCCACTTTTTGGGATATTCGGCCCACTGTGCG